>MU670055.1:43297-104044 GCA_026770625.1 Nicotiana glauca | reverse complement strand
CTACTTTGGCACAAGTAGTTTCAGGAAGTCAACGCCTTGATCAGGACCCTAGGCCTGGACGATGACCCCTTCTCAGAATAAAGGATACTCCCAAAAATCTTTTCTTTCTAAAACTTCTTCTTGTGACTTTTCAAGTCTAAATCTTTTAAACATACTCATACTGGTATCCTTAAATGTAAGGCATGACATAAGAGTTAAATAAATATTCAAAAGTATTTCTTGATCCTTCATGAATTTTTTAACATGAAAATGGCATATATAAATAACATAAAAATCTGAAATTTATGCACCTAAAGCCAAATAATCATCTAAACTTTAGCTAAAAAATAATTCTAAACTAATAGGTACTTACTACTCCAATTAAGTACAATGAATAACATAAAAATCTGAAATTTATGCACATATATCCGAATAATCATCTAAACTTTAGTTAGAGCAATTCTAAATTAATAGGTTCTCACTCGCTCTAAATAAATAAAGATAAACTCTTTTAAGCAATTTAATCAAACACCTTGTATGCGTGCTTTTGTGAGTTAAACCACTTTAGTAAAGGGTTATATCAACTCACCTCAAAACTTCTCGAGCGAATACGTAGGCCCCAGTCCAATTGACACCAGTCAAACAATCGATTCTACAACAACCGATGCATTTTAATCAATTTTAAGATACTACACCTAAATATAAAATTTATTGATGATATAGAGGAAGGAGGGAATTGACTATTCAATTCTTACCTATTACTACTATGGGGTAATTTACAGTAGAAAATTTCACATACCTGAATATAAAAAAAATTGATGATTTGAAAAGAACCCTAGAATCTTTTCAAGTTGTTTACGTGAAATATTCGCTGGGTTTGCTCCCTGTGTCGTTACTCTCTGTTTGAGTATAAAAGGTTTGTTTTTTTTGTTTTTTTTCGTTGCTCTCTGTTAATGAACAGGAGGCTTAGTATTTGTATAAAGGAACCCTTGTTTTGGTCCCAACAGCCCTTTATGGGCTTTTACATTCACATGACCCCTTTTTCTTTATTTTTTTTTTTACTTGACTAGTATTTAACTATACCCACTATTAATAATATAAAATATTAAAATTATTAATATTCCCCTAATTGTATATCCAATTATTTATAAATAGAAAGTAATTCAAAATCAATCACATGGATTTAAATCCATAATAAAAGTATAATTTAAGATTATAAAAATTAAATTCTATATTTAGCGTGTCTTGAAATTTTTTTTTAAAAAATTTGAGGAGTCTTACATAATAAGTCACTCTTAATTGACAATATAGCTAATCCATTTAATCTTTATTGAGGCATTGTTGATCTTAGTTGAGATTTTATCATTTTTAATTTTGAAAATTTCTTTCCGCTGAAATGACGAAAACACGAGTTATTAACATTATTCCATAAGTAATATAGGCATTGGAAAAAGAATGAAATTTTTTTGTTTGACCGAGTATATCAATTAAATAATTATCTTCTAATTGTACTATTTTTCTTAATATTTTTAATTCTGAAAGTAAATCTAAACCATAAATATCGAATTGATTATTATGCTTTAAAGAGAATTCAAGATTAAGGTAATATTTTTTCAAATTTTTATCATATAGTGATCTTAACTTTTACCGCTAAATAGTAAATCAAAAATGTTTTTATATACTTCAAATTGTTCAAATCTATTTTGAAGTGAAAAAAATAGAGCCCGTTTGGCTTAGCTGATTTCAAGTAGCTGCTAAGCATTAGGTGCTGAAAAGCACTTTAAGTGCTAAAACTTATTTAAAAAATAAGCAGTTACGTGTTTGGATAAATTTGCTGAAATTAATAATAAGCAGCTGAAGAACTGGGTATACGAAGAGTTTTGTTTTAAAAAGAAGTATTTTAGAGATCGAATAGTAAATATTTTGGTCAAACCAAAAGTGCTTATAAGCTGAAATTTGATAAGTTGGGGGAGACCAACTTATGACTTTTGACTTATAAACACTTAACTTATAAGCACTTTTAATTTTACCAAATACGTAGATAAGCCAAAAAGTGCTTATAAGTCAGTTTGACCAACTTATAAGCTTAGCCAAACACCCTCGTAGTCATGTCTACTATGCATAAAGTAATCAACTCCAAAGGACTCTTCAAAGATTTTGAGATTTTATTATCAACATCTCATCAAATTATTATTTCCTATACATTACACGTTTCTTAAGAAATTCGGGTTCGATATTCATTTCAAGTGCAATTCTCTTGGCAGAAATCATAACAGTTGCAAATCCTTCTTTTCTATACTTATTAAAGAAAGAAATCAAATCTTTTCATTTTTTAAACTTATACATAGCCTATTATGTGTAACAAAAAATGGGCCCCCCATAAATGTGGGGCCTAAAGCAAATTCTTTATTTGCTTTATAGAAGGGCCGCCCCTGTGCTTATCTACTTTTACAACAACAACAACAAGAAATCTGCTATCCTACAAATAGGGTTCGAGGAGGATAATATGTACACAGACCTTTTCTCTACCTTATGAAGGTAAAGAGACCAGTAGACCCTCGGCTCAAAAACATACTTATCTACTTTTCAACTTTTAAATATCAAATTCGGATGCTATTTTGGTCATTCTTTTTTACTAGCAGTACCTTATTAAGAAAATATGGTAGAACGGTAGTAGGGAGTCGAGCGTCTTTTCTTTCATCCCAGCAGTAGTATTGCTATTCTTGTATGTCTATATAGTTGGATTTATATTACTATCTGACTATGTTGTATATTTCGATTTAATTGTTATCTTGATGTTGTTAATGCTACTTTGACTCTTCCACTATAATATATCATTTCTCTATACTGTTGTGATTATGCATGCTTGCTTTGAGTCGAGGGTCTATCGGAAATAACCTATTACCCTTCCCAGGCTCCACTTGTAGGATTACACTGGGTATGCCTAATTAGTTGCTCGGACACGGGTGCGGGCGTCCGATACGAGTGCGGATCTAGAGGTCGGATTCTTCGAGATGTAAATTTTAGGATTCATGAATACGGATCCTAGTATGGATACGGGTGTGGGGATCCGGCTAAAAATAATTCAAAAAAAAGAAGATAAAAATATAAAAATATCTCTAAATTATGAGAACTTTTGTGGAATACTAATGTATAACTTGTAAAGTGTGAATTTCTTTTTTATTCTCAATTTAGATAAGTAAAGGATCGATTTCCTAGATAAGATATGCTGTTTGCTTCGAATTTACCCTAGTTTTGGT
The DNA here is from genome assembly GCA_026770625.1 of Nicotiana glauca. NCBI lineage: Eukaryota > Viridiplantae > Streptophyta > Magnoliopsida > Solanales > Solanaceae > Nicotiana > Nicotiana glauca. Next base: position 100,805 of record MU670055.1, on the reverse strand, counting down.
CCTGATTTCGGGAATTATATTGTATATCGTCTAGAATTTTTTATTCCGTTGTGGTCAAAGTACCCAAAATTATTTGACTAAATCCAGTACGGATCTCATACCCACACCCATACTAGTATCGTGTCGACACGGATGCAACACCTAAACCGCCATGTCGGAGCAACTTAGGGGTATGTTATTATTGTTGTTGTACATTATTAAGAAAACAACAATATACTAGAAAACAAAGTCCCTATATGCTGATGCCAACTTCACATATATTTTGCAGAAGTTACTACAAATGTGCATATAGGTACAAGCAAAACTGTCAAGCAGCAAAACATATACAAAGGTCAGATGATGATCCTTATGTATTTAAGATCACATGCAAAGGCTACCATACTTGTCCACAAGCTACTACTTCTATACTACAACCAAAATTTTCTTTAACAGACAGAAATCAATATTTCTTGAATTCCCATTCTGATGACAAACTAATAGGTGACTCTTTTGTCTCTCCTACAACCCATGAATCAAATTACATCTCAGTCTCAAACAACAGCCAAATGAATGGTTTTGGAATAGTACACAACTTGCAACATTCAGAATCATACCTTAGTGATACTGGAATATTTCTCAACTTGCACCATTCAGACTCAGACCGCACTGATATATTCTCTGTCAATACTTCCACAACAAGTTCTTCAATTGGGGCTGAGTTTGATTTTTCAATTTGGACCAGAACGACTAACACTCTCCAAAAGGACTAATAGTTTGGATGTTATCACCAAGTTACTCTATTGAGGTCGATGAATTTACTCTATTAGTATAAACATGATTGTAAAATTAATTTAGCTATAGAACTAACTACGGTTAACCTATTATAGTATTGTTGTTACTGCTTGCTGCTGCTATTGCTTCTTTTTCATCTTTCTTTGAGCTGAGGGTTGATCGGAAACAACCTCTTTAGCTTTACATGGCAGGGGAAAGATCTGCATGCGTAATTTTTTTGTTGTTGTTGTTGTCGTAGAACTTGTTAGGACCGCAAAAAATCAGGTGTCATGCGGAAGTTAGTAAAACAACACTTGAACAATGATAAATCATACAACAAAAGAGAAATATGCCAAAAGAGACACAAACATATAACGTAGTTAGGTCAATTGACCTACGTCCACAAGCGGAGATGAGCAATCCACTGTAAATATTTGTTTTAATAATAGAATATTAATATTAATATTAGATCCTCCAATCCAGTTTTCAGTTGTGTAACTGAAAATTAAACTACCCTCTTCAATTTTTCCTCTTTATTGTTGAGTAAATAGCAATTTATGTAATGACATGTATGATGTGGCCGTTTTGCATAAATAATCATTCTGAAGACTTGCACCTCTTCAGATTTCTGCCCAACTTTGGCTATAAATACAAGGCTATTCTGCTCAGAATTTCCATACGATTTTTTGAGTTTCTTCCCCTTCTTCTGCATAGTTTAAACATCAAACAAAGCAACAATAAGTGTGATTTGCTACCGAACTTTGTGCTCGCTGAAATACTGGGGTTTGAAGTACCACTACAACAACAACAACAACAACAACCCAGTATGATCCTACAAGTGGGTTCTGGGAAGGGTAATATGTACGCAGACCTTACCCCTACCCCGAGGGGCAGATAGGCTGTTTCTAGGAGACCCTCGGCTCAAGACAGCAGCAAAAGACAATACATTAGTACTATCCATAAACTCATACTAAATAAACATAAAAATACATAACATAACAATACAATAACGAAATAACAGTAATATAGGAAATAAAGGAAATACGAAAAGGATGGAAGGTATACTAATATCCAATAGATACATCCATGTATCAGTAGCTGATCAGTAGCATCCTAAGATTAATTTCTAACTGGCTAGTCTCACTCTAGTGCACTATAGAAATATCCCCAACTTTCCCCTAACCTACAACTTTAATGCTCGACCTCCACAAATCTCTGTCAAGGGCACCAGTGTGTAATTCGTTCTACTCTGGGAGGAAATAATCCATAACCTTGGGTACTAGGAGGGGATTAAATTCCTTAAGGAAACACTGTGAATTCAGTGGGCTCGAATTGGTTTTTTTGTTATTTCGTTGTTCATTTATATTTTCCAGAATTATTTTACAAATACAACTTACTAACATATATACATTTCGTATGTTATATATAAAAATTATACAACTTTTATATATTTTTTCGCCTACCAAATATAAATAGTTTCTGGCGTAGGCTAAAAGTGATAATACTCCAATAATGACTAGTGACTAGGCCTTGAATTTGTGGTTAATCCAAGAAAAATTGAATAAATTGAAAGTCGACATATCAGTTCATAGTCCATAAAAACAATTCCTCATTTTTTGATATTTTAGGGTCATAAAATAGGAATTCAAGATAATTTTAAATTTTTCGTGTGCTAATATTCACGCCATCTTCATGACTTCGGGCGACAGACTCCGAATCGCCTAAAAATTTGTGGGCCCATAAGAAACGAACAAATGAACAACAATCATCGCTTCGCCATGACCGTTCCACGTTTTTGGTGTTTTAGGGCCATAAATTAGGAATTCAGTACGATTTTCGATTATTCGTGTGCTAATATCCATGCCATCTTCATTAAATCTGGCGATGAGTCCCGAATCGCTTAAAATTTTGTGGGGCCATAAAAAATGACCTAATAAACAATAATCATGCCTTCAGCATGACTATTCCTCCTTTTTAGATTTTTAGGGCCAAAAAAATCTAATTCGGACCTATTTCCAAATTTTTGTGTGTTATAATTCACACCATTTGCATGAATCCAGGATACCAGATCCAAATTATCTAAAATTTTGTGGAGCCATAAAAACTAAAATTCAAGCCAATTTAAAATTTCTCGTGTGTAATAATAGTCCACGCCATCTGCATGAATCCGGACTGCCATATCTGAATTGCCTAAAATTTTTTGGGGTCATCAAAAATGACTTAATGAACAATATTCATGGCTTCGGCATGACCATTCCTTAGTTTTTGCATTTTAGGGCGAAAAAAAATAAAATTCAGGCTGATTTCTAAAATTTCGTATATAGTCCACGCCATTTGCATGAATTCGGGCTACCATATCTGAAGCCTAAAATTTTATGGGGACGTCAAAAATGACTAATCAAAAATAGTCATGGTTTCGGCATGACCATTCCTCCTTTTTTTTTGCATTTTAGAGCAAAAAAAAAAAAAACTAGAACAATTTTCAAATTTTTGTTTGTTATAATCCACGCCATCTGCATAAATTCGGGCTACCGGATTTGAGTTGCCTAAAATTTTACGGGACCATAAAAATGATCAAATGAACAAAAGTATGGCTTCGGGATGACCGTTCCTCATTTTTTAGCATTATGGGGTGAAAATAATAGAATTCTAGCCAATTTTTTTAAAAAAGTGTGTGCTATAATCTACTCCATCTGCATGAATCCGAGCTACCAGATCTAAATTGCCTAAAATTTTATGGAGCCATAAAGAAATGACCTAATAAACAATAGGCATGGAATTAGCATGACCGTTCATCTTTCTAAGGAATTTTAGGTCCAAAAAATTGAAGTTAGGCAGATTTCTAAATTTTCGTATGTTATAGTCCACGCCATCTGCATGAATCTAGGCTACCAGATCTGAATCACCTAAAATTTTGCGTGGCCATCAGAAATGACCTAGGGAACAATAGTCATTGCTTCAGCATGCCTGTTACTCATTTTTTGGCATTTTAGGACCGTAAAACTGGAATTTTGCACGATTCTCAAATTTTCTTGTGTTATAGCACACGTCCTATGCATGGGTCCGGCACATCGGACTCGGATCATCTATAATTCTGTCGGCCCATTGAAAACCACTTAAGGATTAATAGTCACCGTCTTGCCATGATCATTACTCGTTTTAGCTTTTTAGGGTCATATAACTAGAATTCCGCTTGATTCTTAGATTTTCGTGTGATATAGCCCACGCCCTCTGCGGATTCTTCAGAATCCTCGGATCCCACTTCACTTTCGGGGTTAGCTAGCTTCTTGGCCTCGACCTCAAGTCTTTTTGCTTCCTCGATCTCAGCAGATAGGTCGAAGCCTCGGGCATGGATCTCTTCGAGAGTCTCCCTTCGAGATAACCGCTTCACGTACTCGACAGTGGTTTTCAGGTGTGCCTCGGCTGCCTCGACATCGGCCCTATACTGGGCTACCATCTCTTCAGCATCAGCGGAGGTTGTGCACATTTGAACCTCTATATCTTCACACTCACTTTCGAGGGCATCCCTCTTTACTAGGGCCGAATTTAGTTAAGCTAGAAGTTCATCGTTCAGCTGGGCCAACTTATCGACTTTCTCTTTCTCCACTTGAAGTTGAACGTCTACTGATACTAGTTGAGTCCGGGCGGTTTCCTTCTCTGAGTTCAACCGGTCCATTTTACTCTTCCAACCGTCGGTCATGGCCTGGACCTTATTCATTTCAGCTCGGAGCTGGTATATTCAGTCGATATTCTGCTAAACCTATGAGGTTTGGTCATTAGTCCTCATGGCTAAGTCCTCATTTATAGCTTAAAAACTCTTTATCTGTTCGACCAAATCAGCATGTTCCTACCTTAGGGTCGCAGACTCTTTCTGAACCTCGTCCATGCCGGCCTGGAGATCCTTGATGGCCCCTTCGTGCTCCTCAGTAAGAAGCTTGTACATGTCCCCCTTTTGGGCAAGCTCCTTAACCTCGAGCTCGAGCTGGTTGACCTCGGCCTAGTACCAAAGGAAACTCTCGTGGTAGAGTACAGAGACCTATAAAAGGATGAACAAAAAACATTAGAAGTATAAATACCTAAGTAAAGACTTGAAGGCTCATAGTGATACCTTACCCGATTCAGTGCTTGCTGCGCCTCATTGGAAAGGCACAATACGTCTACCTCATTCATCTTCGCCTGGTCATCCTTAATCACCAGTAGTGGTGGCAAAATGGTTCAATGAAAATAGTTAACCACCCATAGTATCCACTAAAAATGGGCTGGATAATGAACTTTTTAAAAATGGGTCAAATATAGATAAAAACCATATTATCCATTTAGAAAATGGATAACCAATGGGTCTAACTTTTATATTTGAAAAATGTCAAATTAGGGGTTCCTCAAGTTAGGGAGACTAAGAATTCTTCCAAAAGTGATCATATGCAAGAAGTCATGGATAATATGGTTCCCCATATTATCTGCCGGTTAGCCCATTTTTATTCATATGAAATATGGGTCGGGTCAGATAATTTATCCATTTTTTATTACACATTTTTTACCCGAACCATATTCGACCTGACCCGCCCATTTGCCACTCCTAGTCACCAGGCATCAGAGGTAGCTCGCAACTCCCACAAGAGCTGAAAGGACTCGATCATCTTCCGGGATGGTGATGATAATCGACCTCTTGCGGCTAGGATCCATACTCGGGGCCGGGAACTAGTTGATTAACTTTTGGCTCAAATTCAGCTCGTTGGTTTTTGAAGACGGATCCTTTCTTGGCACCTCCCGGTCACCCAACCCGGTGAAGTATTACAAAACGAGTGAGTCCACACCCTTAAAAAAAGGAACAAAGGGGATCGTCCGTACCATGAGCCCTTTTCTTGGATCACTCTTTCACTACTCGGGCCTCCTCGAGCATAGACTAGGTGTACGAGGGCGACCCTGAAATCTCTATTACACCGGATGGAGCGGAGTCGGCATCTCGAGGGGTTTTAACCCTTATCTCCACATCGGTCTTCCGAACCTAAGAGATCGACCTCTATTGTCTCTCCCTCAGCTATTTCCTGCTCTTTAAGGAAGGCCGGGCCTTGGGCCAAATAATATCAGCTTCCTCAGGCTCGTCCCTGAGCTGAAGGAGTGAATTCGAGTCTGGTGCTTGAGAATTGGAGCCTTTCTTTAGCTTACGAGCCACTCTCTTTTTTGGGTTTTTCATGGATCTCGTAGAGCCCGAGGCCTTTCTTTTCGTCTTTTTTTCCCCCGTTGTAGCCTCGAGCTTCTCCAAAGTGGAGGGATTGACGGATGAGGGTATGTCCTTGTTTCCTTCTAAGGGTCTGAGATCAATGGTATTAGGCAAGCCTGCAAAAAGAAAAGAGAGGAAATGAGAGTATGATGCTAAAAGGGAAGCCTAATGTTACTTATTTGGGAGAGGGATCTTACCGTGAGAATGGGGCTCCCAGCGACCCTTCGAGAGTTCATGCCATATACGCTCAAGATAAGGCATCTTCAAAAAAATGCCTTCGATCTACTCTTTGAACCGAGGAATGGCGTTTGGGACTCGAGCAGTAGTTGAACCACCACAAATACTAGTGAGGAAAAATAAGATGAACATAAAATCTAAGTTTAAAGGAAATTTGTGCTTACGTGATGTATTCCACTTCTCAGGGAATGACATAAACTCAGAAGGGATCAAGTCTTTGGTATTCACCCGAACGAAGCATCCTACCAGCCCCGATCACGATCCCCATCGATGCTCGAGAATGGGGCTTTGTAGCCTGGCATGTGATCTTTATCAGTACCCCTTGGAAGATTCTGGGACTGTATAGGCGGAGTAGGTGATTAATGGTGAACCGACAGGATTCGGTCTTATTCATAAATTTTTGTGTGAGTTAGTAAAAGTTTTATGATTTTTTACATGAGAAAACATAGTTATATAACTTTAATGATAAAAGTAATAGTTTATAATCATTTGTGAAATTTGCTCTTCATCAATATCGTTGCTCGGAAAATCTTCCAAAGGGCATGCAACACATTATATGTTTTATTGCGGCACCGAAAAAAATTTCATACACTAAGACATTTATAAAGTATGATATATAAGTACATCGATTATTAGTGTAGCACCTGTATAGAATTTAATTATCTTCTTCCTGGGCAAGATATTGCAATTCGTCCATTAATTACTCATAATCTATCATATTTGTCCATAATTTCTTCCCCTTTTTGAGTAATCAAAACCCATGTCTTAGGTTTGTATGAATTCAATAGCAAACACGATTCTTATATAAAAAGAAAATTTAATCATGATGATTTCTGCACATACTAATGGTACATTAATTACGCCAATAAGCATCAGCCTGAAAGGAAATCTGTAATAGGCTTTGCAGTACAGTTATGTATACAGTCGAAATTAGGTATGCCCGATTTCCCGAGCTCGAGGTGTCACTTTAAGACCAAGTTCAGGTAAGGTCGAGTTCGAGCTCGACGAACCAGACTCGAGCTCAAAGATAGAATGCAATTCCCGAGGATCAAAGAACGCGAGGAACATCGGAACCAAGCACGACCGGCTCCGAGACAGTGCCGTTATGAGTTTGTTACCAAAGGACAAGATTCCCACCACGTCCCCAACATCATGGTGTAAATTCCAGAATATATTTGTATGAATTAGTACAAATCCATACTAGGCAACCTTATTTAGGGTTTCCCTATTATATAAAGGTGACCCCCAATCATTTGTAAGAACAATCTAATCATTGGCAAAGAATATATTATCCTACTTTTCTCGCTCATTGTTCATCAGAATTGTCCTTGAGCTTTATTGTTCTAGTTTTATTATTCTTACCTTACTGCTCTTAACCCATTTCGAGGTCACTGGGCTCGAGGTTGATATTGCTTAAGTAACACTGGTTTGATTAACTCATTTCTTTCGTTTATACTTTATACTTCTTGATTATTAATTGGTATTAAGCTAAATCCATATCTTTATAACCATACATCAAGTTTAATTGTTACTTATATTTTTGAGGTAAACAGTTTGATGCCCACAGTGGGGCTAAAGATAATAGTGATTATTTCATTACCGATTCTCATAACACACGTTATTTTTACACTTTTTCTTGTCGAGAATTTTTGGTTCTCAGGCTGAAATATGTCTAGCTCACAAAATGCACATATTTATGACAACGAAGTTCTTGAATTTCATGGGGAAAATAACAATGTAGGGGTCGATATACCACCGATAAACCCTGGGGAAATGCCAAATATGGAACCAGTTGATGTTAGTTTACACATTGCTCTAAATGCATACTTGGGCACAAACCCCGAAGGGAGTGTAAGTAGAGAAGCCTGATCTGCAGGCCAAGAAACACAAGGAATAGGAGATGGGGGAGTCAGCCTCCAAGTGATATTCGAGATGATGTAAGCTCAACAGATTGCCATCGACCAACTTCAAAGTCAGAATAAAACTCTGAGTATAGCTGAATCAGGAAATACTCAACGTGATGAACCAGCGCCAGAGAGATAAAACGGAGATGGCTTGGGGACTGACCCCACCATTATGAGAATGCTCAAAGAGCTCACCAAGAGGATCGAGTCTGGGGAAAAGAAGATTGAGGACAATGACAAAAAGGTGGAGACTTATAACTCCTGTGTTGATCAAATACAGGGGAACCTCCGGTCTAGAAAGGTTTATATGCCAAAAATTTTATACAAAAACCATTCCCTCAAAGCACGACTCCGATGCCCATTCGTAAAAGGTTTTGCATGCTCGATATACCCAAATATAACGGGACAACCGACCCTAACGAGCATATTACTTCATACACTTGCGGGATCAAAGGAAATGACTTTAATGACAATGAGATCGAATCAGTAATGTTGAAAAAGTTTGGAGAAACTCTATTAAAATGAGCTATGATTTGGTATCACAACTTGTCTCGTAACTCTATTGATTCGTTTGCTATATTAGCAGATGCCGTCATGAAAGCACACGCCGGAGACATAAATGTGGCAACGAAAAAATCGAACGTCTTCAAAATAAAACAAAGGAACGACAAGATGTTGAGGGAGTTCGTGTCTAGGTTTCAGATGGAGCGCATAGAATTACCACCGGTATCGGATGACTGGGCAGTACAAGCTTTTATGCAGGGTTTGAATGAAAGGATTTCAATTGCGTCACGATAATTAAAGCAGAATCTGACAGAGTATCCGGCTATGATGTGGTCGAACGTACATAACGATTACCAATCAAAAATTAGGGTCGAGGATGACCAGTTGGGAGCCCCCTCGGGCTTAGTTCATCCTAACAGGTTGGCAGCTAAGCCTCCGAGGGATACAGACAGGGAATCAAGGTCAAACAAGGAACGATATTAGCCGTATTTCGATTGGAGAAACAACGGCTCAGGTCGTAACACTCCTCGAAACGATCAGAGAAATTATCGAGGTCAAAAGCTCAAGGGGACTCATGAGTAAGAATGGGTTCGATAAACATACCGACCCCATGGAGGCACCTCGATTTTCAGAGTATAATTTCAGTGTAGATGCATCACACATTGTGTCAACTATTGGAAGGATCAAAGATACCAGGTGGCCCAGGCCTATACAAATCGATCCCTCTCAAAGGAATCCAAACTTAATGTGTAAGTATTATGGCACACAGGGCCATAGAACCAAAGACTGCAGGCAGCTAAGGGAGGAGGTAGCTCAATTGTTAAACGAGAGTCACCTTTGAGAATTTCTCAATAATCGAGCTAAGAATCACTGTAGAGAGAGAGATGCAAGCAGAAAAAATGAGCAGGAAGAACCACAATATGTGATCCACATGATTGTCGGCAGTTTCGATATCCCACAAAGACTTGTATTCAAATGCACCAAGGTGTCGATCACCTGAGAAAAATGAACTCGGAGCTATGTGCCTGAGGATATCCTATCATTTTGCGACAAGGAAGCAGAAGGCATATCTCATCCGCACAATGATGCCCTGGTAATTTCTATTCTTTAAATAAAATTCAAGTTAAATATAGTCCAGGTAGCTAAGTAAACATAATCAGATCGAGGGTCGTAGAGCAGCTCGGCCTGCATGATCAGATTATACATGCATCCCGGGTCCTAAATGGATTCAACATGCCAAGCGAAACAACAAAGGGGGAGATAATCCTACTAGTAAACGTAGCCGGGACAACACAGGATACAAAATCCCATGTCATCGAAGGCGACATGAGGTATAATGCACTCCTTGGGAGACCATGCATACACAACATGAGGGCAATACCTTTAACTCTTTATTAGATGATGAAGTTACCAATAGAGGATGGAGTGAAAATAGTTTACGGAGAGCAACACGCTACAAAAGAAATGTTTGCAATCGATGAAGTGACGCCGACTAGCAAAGTCGAACACAAAAGGTAAGCAAGCAACCAAATAGCAATCACCGATCCCAGTCCCGATCGAGCCAGAGAACAGGTAATCGAAGACGAAGAAGAAGATTTCCTTGCTCCTCGAGCTTTCATTGTTCCCAGAGTTCGATGCATCCAAGTCAATGGTCGAGGAACTAGAGCAGGTCGTACTAATCGAATACATGCCTGAAATAAAGGTATACCCGAGAACGGGATTAACCCCCGAAATTAGGAAAGAACTCATTTAATTTCTTATTGATAGTATGGATTGCTTTTCTTGGTCCCATTTAGATATGATAGGGATTCCACCATAAATAACAACACACTGGCTAAGCCTCGACCCTAGGTTCAAACCGATCAAACAAAAAAGAAGGCCCCACTCCGAGGCGAAACATGCATTCATAAAGGAATAGGTAACCAAACTTTTTAAAATAGGGTCTATTCGGGAAGTAAAATACCCCGAATGGTTAGCCAATGTAGTTTTAGTTCCTAAAAAAGGAAACAAACTTAGAATGTGCATAGATTACAAGGATTTAAACAAGGCATGTCCAAAAGACTCTTTTCCATTGCATAACATCGATTGTATGATCGATGCCACGACCGGCCACGAGATCCAAACTTTTTTGATGCCTACTACGGGTGCAATCAAATTCAGATGAACCCGAAGGATCAGGAGAAGACCTCGTTTATCACCAAGTTTGGAACTTATTGTTACAACGTAATGCCCTTCGGGCTAAAATTATTAGAGCAAGGTATTACTGGGAAAGTATGGAAAAAGATACTAAGCAATTTATCAAAAAGTGTGATAAGTTCCAATGGTTTGACCAATGATCCATCAGCCCGAGGAACAACTCCACTCGATCCTATCCCCGTGGCCTTTCATAAAATAGGGAATGGACATAGTCGGCCCTCTACCAACGGACCCAGGTAAAGCTACATTTATTTTGTTTATGGCTAATTATTTTTCCAAATGGGTGGAAGCACATGCCTTCGAGAAGGTCAAAGAAAAAGAAGTTATTGACTTTATCTAGGACCACATCATATGCTAGTTCGGAATACCTGCTGAGATTGTATGTGACAATGGAAAGCAGTTCATTGGTAGAAAAGTGACGGGGTTCCTCGAAGTGCACAAGATAAAGAGGATCTTATCAACACCATACCACCCAACTGGAAATGGACAGGCCGAGTCAACAAACAAAACTATCATTCAAAACCTAAAGAAAATGTTGGACGATGCGAAGGGAAAATGCAGAGAAGTTCTACACGAGGTTCTTTGGGATACCGAACAACATCGAAGTTTAGCACAGGGGCTACTCCATTCTCTTTAGAATATGACTCTTAGACCCTTATCCCTATTGAGGTCGGGGAACCCATCGCTAGGTTTCGACATATATTGGAGGAGTCAAATCACGAGGCCATGAGTACTAGCCTCGAGTTGTTAGATGAAAAACGAGAGGCAACACTTATTCGGATGGCCACTTAGAAGCAAAGAATCGAGAGATACTACAACAGAAGAACCAACCTTCGACACTTTGGAATCGGGGATTTAGTTCTACGGAAAGTTATCCTCAATACTCGAGACCCTAATGAAGGGAAACTGGGCCCGAATTGGGAAGGACCGTACCGAGTCCTCGGAGTTGTCGGTAAAGGATCTTACAAATTTAGCACAATGGAAGGTGAACAACTTCCAAACAATTGGAACATATCATTACTCAAATGATACTATTACTAAGGTATGACTTTCTCTTTTTTGTCCATTTGAATTTGAAACTAACCCATTGCAGGCATTCGATTGAAGCTATCGAAGGCACCTTTTTACACGAATGCCTTAGATTTTAAAGCATGTGTTGCACTCTTTTTCCCTTAGATAAGATTTTGTCCCAAACGGGTTTTATCGATGAGATTTTTAATGAAGCAACAACTATGTGCTACCTAAGGAGAAATCAACAGTATCCAAGACTTCTTTTCAAAAAACCTCGAATAATGGGGGCATCACCCTTGGAGGTTATATTTTCGAAGAAAATACTTCATGCCAAAGAGGGCCTTGATAGGAGAACTTTGTAATGGGCCAAACAGTCAGATGAACCGTCTCCATATATTATAGTCAACCCCCGACGGCAAGACATGTACACATGTGCCAGTTATTCAAAGAAGCATTCTTACTTTGTCAAAACACTTTGTATCTCAAAGAAATCTATTATCATACGAGCTCTACACTTGTAATTCTACGAGAAACAGCCAAAGGGCCAAAATGCAAATACACCCTGAATACTCGGGGATTGTCATGGACAGTAAAAATATCCGAGTTATCAAAAACTCAAACTCATAAGACCTCAAAGAGGCATCCCCTCTATATAAAGGCCAATGCCATCATACTCGGGGACTAACCTTTCGAAAAAGTTCGAAAGGTTATCGGAAAACAAGTCCAAAAGACATACTCAAAGGCTACAACCATATTAAAAACTACGGTCATATAAAAAGGCTATGGCCGAAATAATGTGGCTCGAAGATGTCCTACTTCAGCCATAAATTAAAGGCCTTCAAACACTTTGAAAAACCGGTTAAATCGGGCTACCCTCGGCAAAAGAAAATGATAAAGGGCTTCGATAAAATCAGCCCTTGAACAATGTAAAGTCTTCGACAACATCAGCCTTCAAAAAAAAAAACCTCAAGAGGTATTCGATTATGTTTACCCAATCAAATTACAAATAAGGTTTCTGTCTGTTGAACTTTCGAAAAACCCAACGGGTACAAAAAATACATGTTAAGGCATAGTTAGATTTTTGCTAAATCTTTTAACCAAAAAGAGGGGAAAATTATAGCCGATTTAGAGGCCGAATTGGCCCAACTTAAAGAGCCTAAGGGCCGACCTAAAGAGCCTAAAGGCTGACCTAAAAGAGCCCAAGGGACGATATAAAAGAGCCTAAGGGCCAAAATATATAGGGTTCGAGACCTTGCTCTCACTCAACTCGGACTCAAGCGTCCCGACATCCCGAGATCGCATCAAATCAATTTAAGCTTAGATCGAGGATTAATAAAATCCCTAAGAGGTATTATATTGATTAATAAAAAACCTAAGGGTTTATTATGTTTTGAGTCCAAACCAATATTCGGACTGATCATTATAGTTATACAATCAAATTTTTCATAAATGAAGATGAAAACGAGTACAACACAAATCGAAGATGAAGCAAAGAGGTTATTTATATTTATAAAAGATGTTTACAAAATATATTTACAACGCCCACGAGGGGCCCTTACATAAAGACAAAGAAACAAAAAAATCTAATTTATTTCGGGGCTACATCCACGGAAGAACATCCTTACGAACTGCATCCTCTAAAGTTCTATCTTTGGGAACCTCCTCCTCCTCGGGGAATCCATATTCACCTCCCCCCGGAACCACTCACAGTATCTTCATCATCAGAAGAAACAAAAAACCTCGCATGGGTTTCTAGCGCCTTTGTTTGGGTTATTTCTTCAGTAAGGACAAATCCTTGGGCATTGATTTCTTTGAGAGTCTTCCTCCGAGATTGGTATTTCGCCAAATCATTACTCCGTTTTTCCCGGTCTGAGGCCTCCCTCAGATCCACTTGAATAGCCTTGGCATCCCTTACATATATGGTGATGTTCGTATCAGCCGTAGCCTTCGTCTTTTCAATTTCAGCCTTGGCTTCTGCAGCTTCGACCCCGACTATTGCAAGGTCTGCCGCTAAATCCTCAATTTTCCTTCTTGGGCCAGACTCTTCACTTTAATGCCTCAGAGTTGAGTTAAAGCCGAGGCCAGTTGGGTTGTAAGAGCTTCCTTATTGGCAGCGAGCCGATCCATGTTCTCTTTCTATCGGTGGTAGTCAGTCTTAACTCTTAACTTTATCGACCTCGCCCCCGAGCTACCCAATCATCTCCAAAATTTGCTGCAATTGAGATATCGAAGTGTTTGCCTCCGAAGTAAGACCGAGAAGACCACACTCTATTAAAATCATAGTTACCTGCTCATCTAGCTCGACCTCATTTTTTCGAGCTTTGGACAATTCAGTCTGAAGGTCCTTAAGCTCCTCTTCTTTTTGGATACAGAGGAGCCTCAAGGCCTTCTCTTCACCCGAAGCCTTCCTGAGCTCGGCCTCACATTGGCTCAGCTCAACCCTGAACTTGAAGATGGCCTACACATGAAACGAAGACATGTCAGTAAAGGGAAGGGGAGAAAGGAGAAAATTACAACAAATAAAGTTAAGTGTTTACCCAAGAGAAGAGACGTTGAGCCTCTTCAAAGAGAGTGGATGCATCATTAAGGTTAACGGTATCATCAATCCTGGTGAAATAGTCCCAAAAATGATCTTCTTCAAGAACCTTGCTCGGGTCGAGTATTCGTAGAGCCCGAGTGTCCTTTATTGACTCCTTATAGCAAAATGGTAGAGAAGATGAGTGACCCATTGTCATGGCCCCGAGCTCCTCACTAGGGGAGCTCTGATTAGCTTCAGCACTCGCAGAACTTATCCCCTCCGGCGTATTTGTTAAAGGCATGGGGGGGGGGGGACAATCTCGATCTCGGGTGACTCAGGGGCTTTACTCGAGTTTTCTTTGGAGTTCCTTCACCGAGAGGCAAGGTCTTAGGTTCGGAGGACTTGGCGACTTCGACTGATTTCCTAGTTCGGGGCACCAATGCCGATTCTTCACCTTTGTTCTCTTCATTTTCCAGATGTTGGATGGCTGAATCCAAGTCCACATGGATAAGCTTCCTCCTCGACTTCCGACCAAGGACCATCTCATCCTGGGTATCATCAGGCTTCGAAGCCCTCTTTCTTTTGTTGTCTTTCCCCAATTTTGGAATCGAGGACTCGGCCCCTTCCCCAAGCAGGGCTGGCCTCATTTTGGAGACATTTCCAATGCGTGCACAAGTAAACATGAATGAGATGACATCACCGGTAAAAGAAAGGTATCATAACTTGGGAAGAGAATTTACNATCCATGTTCTCTTTCTATCGGTGGTAGTCAGTCTTAACTCTTAACTTTATCGACCTCGCCCCCGAGCTACCCAATCATCTCCAAAATTTGCTGCAATTGAGATATCGAAGTGTTTGCCTCCGAAGTAAGACCGAGAAGACCACACTCTATTAAAATCATAGTTACCTGCTCATCTAGCTCGACCTCATTTTTTCGAGCTTTGGACAATTCAGTCTGAAGGTCCTTAAGCTCCTCTTCTTTTTGGATACAGAGGAGCCTCAAGGCCTTCTCTTCACCCGAAGCCTTCCTGAGCTCGGCCTCACATTGGCTCAGCTCAACCCTGAACTTGAAGATGGCCTACACATGAAACGAAGACATGTCAGTAAAGGGAAGGGGAGAAAGGAGAAAATTACAACAAATAAAGTTAAGTGTTTACCCAAGAGAAGAGACGTTGAGCCTCTTCAAAGAGAGTGGATGCATCATTAAGGTTAACGGTATCATCAATCCTGGTGAAATAGTCCCAAAAATGATCTTCTTCAAGAACCTTGCTCGGGTCGAGTATTCGTAGAGCCCGAGTGTCCTTTATTGACTCCTTATAGCAAAATGGTAGAGAAGATGAGTGACCCATTGTCATGGCCCCGAGCTCCTCACTAGGGGAGCTCTGATTAGCTTCAGCACTCGCAGAACTTATCCCCTCCGGCGTATTTGTTAAAGGCGGGGGGGGGGGGACAATCTCGATCTCGGGTGACTCAGGGGCTTTACTCGAGTTTTCTTTGGAGTTCCTTCACCGAGAGGCAAGGTCTTAGGTTCGGAGGACTTGGCGACTTCGACTGATTTCCTAGTTCGGGGCACCAATGCCGATTCTTCACCTTTGTTCTCTTCATTTTCCAGATGTTGGATGGCTGAATCCAAGTCCACATGGATAAGCTTCCTCCTCGACTTCCGACCAAGGACCATCTCATCCTGGGTATCATCAGGCTTCGAAGCCCTCTTTCTTTTGTTGTCTTTCCCCAATTTTGGAATCGAGGACTCGGCCCCTTCCCCAAGCAGGGCTGGCCTCATTTTGGAGACATTTCCAATGCGTGCACAAGTAAACATGAATGAGATGACATCACCGGTAAAAGAAAGGTATCATAACTTGGGAAGAGAATTTACCATGATGTTTGGCCTCCCATTTTCCCCTTGATAAATCGTGCCACTTGCGCTCATCATACGAGGAAGTCACAGCTAACTTTCGGACCCAGTCCTCGAGGTTAGAGATAGCGTGAGGCATCTAAGAAAAAACTACAAAAAAGGTAAAAACATTATGGAACACGAAAGCAAAATATGAATATATATTTCGAATAGAACTCCAATTACGATTAAAGTTCTATCTCTACGGGAACGACATTTTTTCCCTAGGGAAGACATTTGAAGTCCTCACTCTGATGAATCGGCTCATCGACAGTCAAAATCTTACCTTCATCTTTGTTCGACATTGCATCTTGATGAGCCCTCAAACCAGCCTGGGTCGATATAGCCGAATGAGATGGTTGAGGGTAAACTCCAATCCCTCAGCCTTACTGGGAAAATAGCGCAACATGATAATGATGCGCCAAAAGAAGGGATGGATTTGGCCAACAGTAACCTCATAGCCTTTTCAAAAATCTATCACTACCAGATCGAGGGGACCCAGTGTGAAGGGGTAAGTGTAAACACTTATAAAATCCTTCACATGGGTAGTGACGCTTTCCTCGGGGCTTGGGATCTGAACCAGGATCTCGTCTCCCCAGCCGCAGTCCTTCTTCATGGCTTTGAGGTACTTCTTCGATATCGAACTAACGTATCGAGATATATGTTTGCATCGGCCTGGGATATCGGGAGGATTTTCAACATTAAAATCCTTCTTTATCACGCAAGGGCCAGGGGTGATTTCGTGAAGTGCCGGAGGCGCCACCAATTTGGCCGGCCAGGAATTAGAAGAAGACAATGCTTTATCTTTTTGGGGGACTAAGGAATATAGGTGGTAACAGAGCGTGACATTTTATAGGAGCTTGAAGTTTTTCGGTGACCAGAGTGAAAAGTGATTATAGGGAAAGGAGATGTAGGGGAAAACTGAGTAGAGTAAATACAATGAAGAGGTAAAGTTTTAAAATCAAAGAAGTAACCCCATATTTATAGATGAGAGGCGACAGTTCGGCGGCACTAGTGGTCGACCGTTACTAGCGTACATTTAATATTTTGGGAAAGTGAACCGATAGGATGTTTCAGTCACTTCGAACGCATACATCATGGGAATAACATCATCATAAGAGGTTCTAAATAATCGAGGTTTGAATCATTTCTTATCATCTTAAGCTAAGAAATGCGGGGACTATCTGTGTAAGGCCCCAAAAAATTTTGCTAAGTAATCTAGGATCTTGCGATGCCATGTAGGCTAATTATAATATTTTATGTGATATTAACATGGTGGGCATGAAGTGGACTTGATAAATAACTATACAAGTCTTGTGGTAAGTAATTTGGGGCCCAAGGAAAGGCCTAAGCCTAAGTCAAATTGAAAAATTTCATAGTAGGCTAAGATTCCAAATGAGTTTGCACAAGTCCCTACTTTAAACTATCATATCTCTCTCTCTCTCTCTCTCTCTCTCTATATATATATATATATATATATATATATATATATATATATATATATATGTGATGAACAACCTATCAAATGAAAGGTCTTTGAGTCTAGTTTCCAACGCTTCAAACCGTTCGTCATTTGAACATTCCAACACAAATTTATGATCAAATTACCAAATAATAGATTTGCGACCAATTTTGCAATCGGAAATCGACCATGCGGACCGCATATTCATCGCATAGTGAAGCAGTGTCGGGCAAAACATTATGTTGTCGCATGTTGATTAAGCTGTTGATTATGCTATCGCATAATGATTATGCTATCGCATAATGATTAGGCTATAAGAATGCTTCCCATATTTCGATTGTGGTATAGCATAATTGCACCACATATTTGACTTCGGGGGTCATTATTGAAAATTTCCATATCCGAACCCACTTTGATAAATAATATTTGGGGCTTCATTTGGGACTATTTTTACACTAAATCTAGAGAGAGGTGAGAGTATTTTAGACAGAGAAAGAGGAACCTAGCCTCCTAATCATCCAATCTTGCATCAATCTTCAAGAATCAAAGAACCCAATCACATGTTCTTCAACTAAGAGGTAAGATTCTATACTTTAGATTTTAATTTCGAGTTTGAGGTATAAGATGGGTTATTGAGGTATGCTTTTTGGGTTTAATAGCATCATGCATACATGCATGTACAAATTAGGTTTGTGGGAAGATGTTTGAGCACAAACAAGTAAAGATTGGGTTGGGGAATGAAGGAAACCTTGTAAAAGAGATTTGAAATCAAGATGCTCAACCAGTATTTGATAAAATGATCAAATGAGCTGAAACCATGAATACCTTCCTAATTTGTGCTCGATTCTGTTATGTCTCAAAGTAGATTGGGATTGCTAGAATTTCTGAAACGTCGTAGTAACTTAAGGAAAGCTTAAACAAGGTATGTATGGCTAAAACCCCGTCTTTTAGAAATTGAGCTTCATCGGTGTTTGTGTGAATACGGTAAGATTAAAGTTGAATTGTTGAACTAATTTTTGTTTCACATGAATTTGGGGTTGCTTCCTTATATTTGCGAAAGATGTACTTCAATATGATAAATGTGCTATTCTTAATAACTTGAATAGGTGCAAGGAATATGAGTCATGTATTGAAATGCTTAGACCTTAAATTGAAATTGAAGCTGCATCTATTGTGCCATCTATGTGAAGTCTCATCTATGCTTACAATTTCTATTTGCTCTTGTGTGCATATATTATCCTAAAATTTCAAATCTAACATTAAAAGTGAAAATGATGTGATAATTTTGTCCCTAAGTGCCAATGCGTTGATATGATATATGTGAAATAAAGATTCAAATGAGATGATTAATGAGAAAGGAACAACGCCTAGGTAAGGCGGCCTAGCCGATTAGGCCGTGATCGGACACCATGCCGCACACATGGTGGTAATGTGCTGATATTGAATTCCGAAAAAAGGGAAATGAAGTGGTGATTGAAGTATATGTCTCAAATTGAGGCAACCTAGACGATCGGGTTGTGATCGGACTCCGCTCAAGATAGCGGTGGTATTGTGAACAATGATGAATAGTGTGAAATGCCCCAAACTAAAGGCTATGGAAACATGATGTGAAAATTGTATGATTCTTTTATATTGATAATGTTGTGATCGTTTAAAGATTTTGAGTTATACTTGTGATTTTCTTATTTTTGTATGAAAGTTATTTCTAACTAGATGGTGTTTAGTTATACATACTAGTGCTATTCGATGGAACTAATGCCCTTTTTGCCGGGGGCGCTACGTCTTTAAATAGATGTAGGTGTTTCTATAGTAGGCAGTGTTGGTCGCAGCTAGTGCCACATCATCCTTTTAGCTGACTTTGTGAGCCCCACTTCATTCAGGGGTCTTGTTTCATCTATCTATCATATACTTTGTATTTGAGGTATAGCCGGAGCCTTGTTGCCGGTATTTCCATATTACATTGCTCTTCAGTTATGTTTAGAGGCTATGTAGACAGGTTGTGGGTAGTATCGGGCATTGGAATTGAAGTAGAAATATTGATGTTTGGCAAAGATTTATAAAACTTGTAATATTTTGATAATTATGATTTAAGAGTCTAATGGAAATGAAATGGAATTTGTTAATGAAATACTTACTAAGTATGATTAATAAAGTCCATCTCCTATTTAATCATGAATTAGTTTGGATAGAACGAAACCTAATAGGCTTGCTCAGTCGGGTTTACTCGGTTGAGCGCCGGTTGCGCTCATCGGATTTTGGGGCGTGACAATCTTGGTATCAAAGCCTAAGGTTTTAAAGTGTCCTAGGATGTCTCGAAGCCGTGTCTAGTAGAGTCCTTCTTATCAGTGTGTAGTCGACCACATCTATAAGTTGGTGGCTATTCGAACATTTAGGAATTTCACCCTTCTTTGATACTCCAAATCGTGCGGTAGAACCCAAGATAGGGAGCTAATTTCCTCGCTATGTCTTATTCTCCAGATGAGTAATCTTGATACCTTAATCCACGAGTTTGAAGCATTAAGGAGGGAATTACCCCACCATTTAATCTGAGGGAGATTGCCTAACCATTTGTTAGAAGAATGTATTGAGCCATGGAGGGATTTGGTAGAACTTGTTGCTAAGGGGAGTACCCTAGTTCCTATTAATGTCTCTGCACCACCAGATTATGTAGTATATCAGTATGTTACCTATGTACGTTAGGAATGTGGAGTCGAGGGGTATTGATTAAGTTATTGCCCTGTCAACCTAAAGTCACTAGGTAAGTCACTCCTTAGTACATCATTATGAACAATGCAAAAAGTTTACTCATTGCATGTCTACATCCACATTGAATAGTCCTCATGAACATGGTCTTAATAAGATGTAAGTCACAAAGGCTTGTGTGTACCTACTCCTTGAAGGAGCCGTAATGTTCGTGAATCCAATCTATCACAAATTCTCTTATTTATATCCTCTTGTGGAATTACGTTCTATAAATACGTCCTTGAATGGAGTTATAACTCTAGGATTAATACTTCCCACTTTCTTTCCTAAATTCTCAACAAGGGACTATATCCGATGAATTTCTTACAAAATCTTTTTATTTAAATAGACAACATCTACTCTCTTGTGCCTATATATGCACCATCGTAAAATTTACCTATGTGGTGTCAAGTTCCATGCAAAGCATCCCAGAGTTAGGATCCTTCTCGAGTCACTCTTTTACTCAGTTGTGTATATGGCTTATATGGTTTGAACAATCAATCTACTATCTTGCGAGTATCATCATGAAAGCTTCTCATTTTCTAGTAACATAAGAGTATACCTTAACATTTATCACATGAGTGCATGTCAATTAAAATGGTCTCCATGTGCATAAAGTCTTTCTGAAAATTGAGATCCTCATATCCCCATCATAGGAAGATCTTGTGTCGCTATAACTTTCGTGTCCACTTGGGACATCCCGCAGTAAGTAGCTCACTTTGTCCTAGTATTGTGGTTGCTCGTGGCGTGGTCGTATATTGCAGTTGGGAGTTAATGTAGCAGAAGCATGTCCAGCTTATAACAAATGCTTATTTTCTCTTTACACCTCCACAACATGTGTTAATTGTGTTCTTTAGTTAGTGAATTCATTGTTCTAGTTTCCCCAACACTTGTTCGACAACTATGAGAGAACATATCCTTCTATGTGTCATTGTAACACTTCCTTTCTCGTAAGGACACTTACTAGGCTCTCCGTCAAGATCAAGCGCACCTTTGGGGGTTATTTTATCGTAGCACAACTTCCTATCTTTCATTAGCATCTAGGTATTTCTTAAGTCAAAATCTATGAAGAACTCATTATGAACATTTGCAAACCTTCCATGATTATTTTATACTATCTCATTAGGTTCCCACCTCACTTCAAGTTCATCAAAGGTTGATAGCATGCCGCAATTGCTGAGATTGAATGATCTCCTTTCGATAATAGATTATCTATACATGTGCTAGTCCGACAATCTGCTTATCAGTCTAACTCTTGCCTTTTGGTTTTGGGTGGATCAAGGAGCAATACACCTAGTGACACATTCGTATTCCAAAGCTTCTCTCTCAGTCAAGTCTTATAGCATCTCCCAATTTGGCTGGTAATAGTTGGTTGTATAGAAGTGTGTTGTAGTGCTTCATTGTGAAGTAGAGTTGCTAAACATAATTGGATTTTTGAATTCTGGAGCTATACATCATGTGACTAAATACAGAGATCTTCTTTAAAAAATGAAGCTTCTCGTAATCGCTTTATGTTACCACCATTCCTAGTGGTTACAATGTAAAGGTTACTTCAATAAGGCTCCCTCACTTTCTTTTCATTTGTCTTGCATCATGTGTTGTTTACCCGTAATATCCAATGCGATATTATCTCAATGTCTCGACTAATTATCTAACTATATGATCTGATTTAATTAACCTCACTTTTATGCACTCTACAAGTGCCCCGAGAGTGGGCAAATTTCCCCTTTTCTATAGACTTCTAATGTCTTCTACTCTGTTTAAGCTTGTCGATTCCAAGTGGTGCTCTTAGTTGTGCTGCCTTACTATCTATTTTCATATGGTAACTCTCTTCGTGAATCTAATTTTATGCCTTATGGCGTCAAGGGTTGGGGTATGTCCCTTTGGTTAGAATAAAAAGATATTGCTCGCAATCCTTATGAGATGTTCTCCTAAACAATCATCTACCTGCTCTACTTGTCCATGTGACTAGATAACCTAGGTTACTTTTCCCCGATAAATGCACTAAGACGTCTCATTCTTTAAAACTTATCCATGTGGGCACTTTGAGGCCTTGTTTTATACCAACTCGTTATGGTTTTAAGTACCTTCTTGCCACTGTTGATGATTTTCTAGGACTACGCAGGCTTGTATCATGGGTTTCAAAAAGTAATGATTTTCCTTAAAGTTCAAGATTAAATTTCCATGATTTCAAACCAAAAGTGTGTACCCTTTTCAAAAGTCTTAAATGGGTCAGATTGGATGGGTTACGTGGCCTTCTGCTCACTCGGCTTCTAGAATAATTGACTATATCATTGTCATGTGAGGGGAGTTTTGCTACCCTTGGTATTCCACCTCCTTGGGTGGATAAGAGTGTCATTTGTCTTTCTCCCCGGATCATCATGTTAACCATTAGAATGCCTTTAACCAATACATGATTTCGTCCCAACATTTAGATGTCCTAGCTATGTGGGTTTACTTGTGAAAGGTTGAGATTAGATTCCTTTAGATTTTTGCACATATCATGAGCATATTGATTTGGAAGACAAGTTGTCGTATATTTAGTTCTCTTATATAGGGTCAATTGTCAGGGAGGGTTAAGCTATTTGAATTATGATAATCTCATAAGTGTTTAACTTTCTTTTCATCCTCATGGGCTTGTGGCATAGATTCCTTGTGTCAGTTAATGTTGAAAGTGTAATTCAACTTTATGTATTTTGAAACCCATATCGCATTCAAGGTGGCAGAGTATTCTCATTCTTGATAAACTGACTTTCCCTACACTCCAGGAGGTGACTGGGTCACGTACTTGAATATTCCTCCTTAATGGTTCCTATTGCCAATGTACGAGTTACCCCTATGCCTTATTTGTCTAATAATTAATGTCATCACAATGATTAACCATGTCAGTATTGTTAGTAGTAATATTTGTGTATGTTAGCATATAACCTCATGAAATACTCTACTCAACACATTAATGGATTCCTAAATAATTCCAACCGAATCTTGAACTCTGTTGTTCCTCATTGCATTAAATCCATTAGGTATTGAAGGTTCTAATAAGTCAAAGAGGAAGCTTCATATATCTTTATAACCATAAATTAAATTTAATTGTTACTCGTATTTTCGAGATAAACAGTTTCGAGCCCACTGTGGGGCTAAAGATAATAGTGATTATTTCATTACTGATTCTCATAACAACGTTATTTTTATACTTTTTTTGTTGAGAATTTTTTATTCTTAGGCTGAAATATGTCTAGCTCACAAAACTCACCTATTCATAACAACTAAGGTCTTGGATTTTATGGGGAAATCAACAATGTAGGGGTCGGTGTACCACCGATAAACCCCGGGGAAGTGCCAAATATGGAACCAGATGATGTTAGTTCACACATTGCTCTAAATGCGGACTTGGGCACAGGCCCTAGAGGGAGTGTATGCAGGGAAGCCCGATCTGGTGGCCAAGAAACACAAGGAATAGGAGATGGGGGAGTCAGCCTCCAAATGATATTCGAGATGTCGCAAGCTCAACATATTGCCATCGCCCAACTTCATCAGAATAAAACTCCGAGTATAGCTGAACTAGGAAACACTCAACTGGTTGAACTAGCACCAGAGATATCAAACGAAGATGGCACGGGGACTGACCCCACCATTATGAAAATGCTCGAAGAGCACACCAAAAAGATCGAGTCCGGGGAAAAGAAGTTTGAGGACAATGACAAAAAGGTAGAGACTTATAACTCCCTCAAAGCGTGGCTCCGATGCCCATTCCCAAAAAGTTTTGCATGCTCGATATACCCAAATATAATGGGAAAACCGATCTTAACAAGCATATTACTTCATTCACTTGCGGGATCAAAGGAAATGACTTGAATGACACTGAGATCAAATCAGTATTGTTGCAAAAGATTGGAGAAACTCTATCGAAAGGATCTATGATTTGGTATCACAACTTGCTTCCTAACTCTATTGATTTGTTTGCTATGTTAGTAGACGCCTTCGTAAAAGAAAACGCCGGCGACATAAAGGTGGCAACAAGGAAATCGGACGTCTTCAAAATAAAACAAAGAAACGATGAGATGCTGATAGAGTTCATGTCTAGGTTTCAGATGGAGTGCATGGAATTACCATCGATCTCGGATGACTGGGCAGTACAAGCTTTTATGTAGGGTTTCAATGAAAGGAATTCGATTGCGTCACGACAATTAAAGCAGAATCTGATTGAGTATCCAGTAGTGACGTGGTTGAACATACATAACTGTTACCAGTCAAAGATTAGGGTCGAGGACGACCAGTTTGGAGCCCCCTCGGGCTCAGTTCATCCTAAAACGTTGGCAGCTAATTCCCCGAGGGATACAGACAGAGAATCAAGGTTAAGCAAGGAACGGTATCAGCCGTATGTCAAATGGAGAAGCAACAGCTCGGGTCATAACGCTCCTCAAAATGATTGGAGAAATGATCGAGGTCAAAGCTCTCGGGGACTCATGAGTAAGAATGGGTTCGATAAACATACCAACCCCACGGAGGCACCTCGATTGTCAGAGAATAATTTCAGTGTAGATGCATCAGGGATTGTGTCGGCTATTGGAAGGATCAAAGATACCAGATGGCCCAAGCCTTTACAAACCGATCCCTCTCAAAGGAATCCAAACTTAATGTGTAAGTATCATGGCACACATGGCCATAGAATCGAAGACTGCAGGCAGCTGGGAGGAGGTAGCTCAGTTGTTCAATGAGGGTCACTTTCAAGATTTTCTTAGTGATCGAGTTAAGAATCACTTCAGGGAGAGAGATGCAAGAAAAAATAATGAGCTAGAAGAACCACAACATTATGATCCACATCATCGTCGGCGGTGTTGATATCCCACAAACACCTGTATTCAAACACACCAAGGTGTCAATCACCTGAGAAAAATAGACTAGATGCTATGTGCCCTAGGGCGTCCTATGATTTTATGACAAGGAAGTAGAAGGAATATCTCATCCGCACAATGACGCCCTGGTAATTTCTATTCTTTTAAATAAAATTCAAGTGAAACGTGTTCTAGTAGATCCAGGTAGCTGAGCAAACATAATCAGATCGAGGGTCGTAGAGCAACTCGGCCTACATGATCAGATTATACATGCATCCCGAGTCCTAAATGGATTCAACATGGCAAGCAAAACAACAAAAATAGAGATAATCTTCCCAGTAAACGTAGCCGGGACCATACAGGATAAAAAATTCCATCTCATCGAAGGTGACATGAGGTATAATGCACTCTTCGGGAGACCATGGATACACAACATGAGGGCAGTACCTTCAACTCTTCATTAGATGATGAAGTTACCAAGAGAGGATGAAGTGAAAACGGTTTACGGAGAGCAATACACTACAAAAGACATGTTTGTAGTCGATGAAGTAACATCGACTAGTAAAGTCAAACACCAAAGGTAAGCAGGCGGCCAAATAGCAATCACCGATCCCAGTCCCGATAGAGCCGGAGGAACAGGTAATCAAAGACGAAGAAGAAGATTTCCTTACTCCTCGAGCTTTCATTATTCCCGAAGAGTCCGATGCAACTAAGTCAACGGTCGAGGAACTGGAGCAGGTCATACAGATTGAATACATGCCCGAAATAAAGGTATACCTAGGAATGTGATTAACCCCCGAACTCAGGAAAGAACCCATTCAATTTCTTATAGATAATATGGATTGCTTTTCTTAGTCCCATTTAGATATGACAAGGAGTCCACCAAAAAAAACAACACATCGGCTAAGCCTCAACCCCAGGTTCAAACCGATCAAACAAAAAAGGAGGCCCCAGTCTGAGGTGAAACATGCATTTATCGCTCCCCCCTTTTCTAAAGCGAAATCGGGTTTATGACATTTGGGAGGACAACTCGTTTCCTTTTGGGAATTGGGTTTGGAATTGAAGAGTCGCCACCTAATGATCAAAGTGGATTAGGACACTAAAAGGGTTTGAGTTGAAGAACCAGAGTTTGGGTAAGGGCTAGAAATTATCTCGGGGGGAAGGTGTTAGGCACCCCCAAGATCCACTAGTGTGGTTCCCGGCCATGCTATAATTGTGACGTCATAACAAATAAACAAATAAGGGCTCTAAAATAGAAGGTGTTTTCATATAATATTGCAAGTAAATTGAAATTTGAGGAAAAGTAAAGAGGGTGGAAATTTTAAGGAAAAAAGATTTAAAGAATAAATAAAAAACAAGTGAAGGGGAAGTGGTCCTAGGTTTGCAAACAATATGGATCACCCTACACAACACCCGGCAACCACTTATACACGTGGTGTTATCGCATAGTCATCATATCCATATCTACCCTTCCCACCCCATTAAGGTACTAAAGCACGGAATAGTATCGTTACTTATTGCATGCCATTACCATCCCAATACTATCAGTCCTGGAGGCATTTAGGACTACTAATCCTAAAGGGGAGGGAGTTTGGGCTTTTCAGAGTTTAACAGGATAAAAATCTAAGGCGACAAACAAAACACATAAGCAGTTTGGGGAAACAAATTACAGTTAAAGGCTCAAACATGCTTCCTCATTTAAAAGAGCAAATTGTTTAGCATGACTTCAGATACTGGTTATAGTCTGAATTAAATTTAGCGTTAGGACAGGCTGATTTATGACATATTTCTCAGATGAGAAGTCCGAATTAGGCCTGGCCTAATTGTAGTTTATTAAAAAACTGACATAGTTAATTAATCACCTACTGGTTTGCCTAGATGAGGCCTATAGACATGATAGATAATAATGCAGAAGGCGTTCTGTTTTTAAAGAAGGATTATTGGTTTTATAAACAAAAGTTATGCAGGTTTTTAAATAACCTTATTACTGAATTTAAACTCATAGGTGAAATAGGCCAAGCTGATTCAACTAATTACTCCTATAGGCATGATTTCTAAGCGTTGTTGGTTTTAAAAACGATTACATAAGTGCATGAGTCCTATAGGCATGGTATCTAGAATGAAGTTGATTATCATTAAACCTATGAATGTTTGCCTAAAGATAGATAAATATACAGAACTCAAAAGATCCTATAGATAGGTTATCTATATGATGCAAGAATGCAGAAACCTATAGTCATGGTGTCTATACGAGTGCAGAACCTTAAGGACATGGTATCTATATGCATAAATGCATAACTATAAGCAGGGTTTCTATATGAAATGCAGAAGTGCTGAACTATAGATAGGATTCCCATATGACATGCATAAATGAAGAACTATAAGCAGGATTTCTATATGACATGCATAGATGAAAAGCACGATGAGATTGCAGGAATAAATACCTAAGAACATGATGTCTACCCACATACATACATGAGTGACCCTCCCATTTTCACTATGCACCCCATAAGTTATTACAAATTATTACAGACCCGAATGAATCAGAAAAAAAAGTAAAATTACATCAGAAATTCAAGCTACAACTAAGCAGCCTAATTCAGACTCAAGGTCTAACTGTATGAGATAAACCAACTTTCAGGATCAGATTTCCCAACCCATTCTCTTATTTGGGATGTGTCATAGTTCCCTAAGAGTCTCAGATGGACTCCGGGCAATGCTTACAACCCAAATATATTACAGAATTAAGCAAAAATGCAGTGTGGAAGGGCCAACCCTCAAATATCCAAGTTCAGTTGGAACTCAAGGTCCCAAAGCAAGGCTCATAGGAGGGGGGCAGAACTTAGAGTCTAAGAGTGAGTGCAAGTGCATAGAGGGGGAGTTAGGGAAAGCCATGGCTGACTGGTGGCCATGCCCAACAATTAGGAGTGCTGGCACACCCCTGACCAGCCTGTTAGCCAAATTTGGGGAGTTAGGATCCATTGGGGATCAGGTTCAGACCTGAGCAACAATTTGGATACTGTCAGGCCATGAACTCTAACTCAAACACATAGAAGGGAGTAAAGGGGTTAAGGATTCACAACAGAAATAGGTGCAAGGAAAGAACTCATAGAGGTAACATTAATCACTGATCAGGATCAGTAAAGTAAACAAGATTGCAGAAAACTGTAAATAAATATATAGGGGTGAGGCAGAAAACAAAATCAGGACATACCAGTTTCAGGAAATAAGAAGAGTAAAAGCAGAAGTCTTGAAAACCAAATTGCAAGCAAACAGTCCAAGAACTTTCAAAAGAGAGTAGAGTATTGAAATTGCAAGTGGATAATGTGTGCTCGAGTATTGAACTTGAATAAGTAGTGAGTTATAAGTGTGTGAGTAATGTCAATTAATGGTGTGTCAGTGCAGAAGGGTTGTACCATTTTTATAGTGCAGAAAACAAGTAAAAGAGGTAAGGGAATAGTTTGCCATCAATCACATAGAATATCCCTCCAGTCAAGAGATTCTGATTTCAAACGGTATAAGGCAATTAAGGAAAGAAATTTGATTTAAATTTTTCCCAAAGTAACACAAGAAGGGTAGATACACATGAGTTATTTAAGGCAAAGTTCAGTGGTACATGGTTTATGAAAAATAAGGAAAGGGAATGAATCAAACAGCCAGGGAAATCCAAGTTACAGGCTTTTACTCGAATGAACCAAGTCAGGAAAGGGTTTCAAAATAAATCAATCGTAAAACCTTCTGAATTAGTAAAACCTTCTGAATGAAGAATTTTTCATATATAAAGCACACAACTATCATACAAGAACATTTGTCATGCTAATTGGAAAAACAAGCATAGAATGGTTCAGAGCCATACGCAAAGAATCACAAATTCAGTTCATAGTACTTAGGATGATTCTGATAGTCCGAGGTTCCAAAGTAGAACCCTAATTAAACTTGCCAAAGAAACCCCCAAATTCTAGGGTTTCAAATTGGATCAGACATAGAGATGAGAAAGTAGGTCTTTGAAATAGGCTTAGAGGTCTGTTCAGGGCCTTATGAGAACCAAAACAGAGATGATAGCAGGTTTGAAACACAAAGCAAGAAAACCGATTTAAGCATAAAAGAACATGGTCTAGAAAAGTTCAGAATTTAAGTAAGTTCAGAAGAGGAGGAGTGATACAAACTCAAGAAGCAGTAGATGAAACATGTTTAGCAAAGCTTGAACAAAGCCCCGTAAAGCAAATAAAACTAAATAACTCAGCAAGATACACATATAATAGAAATCATGTAGGAAAACATAGCAGAGATAATCATGCGAGACTAGTCTAGAGGCATAGTAAAAAAAATACAAATGTATAGAAGAATCATATATAAGAAAAAACATGAGTTCAAACACATGTGTGGTAGAAAAGAAAATGTACGAGTATAATACAGGCAAACACACATAAAGAAAGGGCAGGAAGAATCAGAAATATGCTTTGAAAACTCTCAGAAACCCTAGATCGAGAATAGACGATTTTGAAAAGAAAGTTTGGGGAAAATACTTTAAAAAGTTCAGTAAAGCATAGATGTAACATAGATCTAAGAAAACAATCAGAGAAATAACCTTGAATAGCTTAGGATTTCGGAAATATCCTAGAAATGAGAAAGGCCTTGAGTAAAGTCAGATCCTGAGTCGAAAAGGCTCACAATGCTTGAAGATGCCGAGGTAGAGGTCGGAGAGGTCATGGAACCAAAGATCTAATAATATATGAAGAACACCAATGAGGTCAGACCTCGAGACTTCGAGTACCAGGAGTTTAAGAGTGAATGGGGGTGAGTATAGGCCACCCATGGCCTGAGAAGCCATGGATTCCGGTGAGGTTATGGTCAGAGATGATGAGAGAGGCTAGGGTTTCAGGGAACCTTTGAGACAGTTTGAGAGAGGGAGAGTATCCAAAGGCGGCTATCAGAATGTAATGGGGGATTGAGGTAGGGTTAGGTTAATTAAAAAAGGAAATGAGCAATCGTGGTTGTTGATCAAAAGGATCAACGGTCTGGATTAAAAGAAAATCAGGCAGGTTGGACAAACGGGTTAAGGGGTTGGGTTAAAATTGAAATTGGGCCTGTCCAATTGGGGGTTAAGATTGGGTCAATTTTGGCTATAATTGAAATATAAATAGGGCTGTAATTTAAATATCTAGTTTTTCCTTTTATTTTATTGCCCCTCGGGGTAGGGGTAAGGTCTGCGTACATATTACCCTCCCCAGACCCCACTTGTGGGATTATACTGGGTGGTTATTGTTGTTGTTCCTTTTATTTTATAAAAATAGTAAAAATGATTTTGAAAGGTAAATTAAAAGTACTAAATAATTAATGGTATATAAATATTAATTTAAAAATGTTGGACCCAACTTTACAATTATAAAATACTATTAATATTAAAATAGGCTAAAATTGCAATTATATGCAATTTAGTCTTTTAAATACCAAATAAATTTGTAAAAATATATAAAAATTACCTTAACTATATTTTAGCATAAATAAGAGAATAAAATAAGTTATTCACCAAAAATGATAATCTTAGGAATAATTATTGGATTTTGTACTGTTAAAATGGATAATAAATTGATTTTAAAAACCTTTAAAAAATTAGGAAAAATATCAAAACACTTGGGCATGCTTATATATGTATATACATGTTATTTTGAAGGTATTTTACATATAAAAATACATAGGAAAAAATTGGGTATCAACAGCTGCCCCTCTTTACCCGGGAAGGATGAAAGAGTTGTCGGGTAAAGATATGATGGCCAATTTAACCGAACGAAATGATTTGAAGAATTTTGACTGAGCTATGGTCCCTAATCTGCCTACATATCCCTGATCTTACAGGAATCAGGCCATATGTAGTTCGGGTTCCATTGGCGCAATATGTCGATGGAGGTTGTCGAAAAACGGACGCGATATTCTGGTTGAGAAAGATGGTTGAAGTCTAGTAAGCTGCGGGAACTGGAGCGGGATCGATCCTGCTGAGACGGTCATTGCTAGCTGGTTTACCTGTAAATGAGAAATGTGAACATATATCATGCATAAATTTAAACATGATACAAGTTCCTGTTGGACCTCGAATGCTGTCTTTGGACGGTTAAGATGACGTCCTCAGACCATGACGTCCTGGGCCATGAAGTGTATGATAAAGGATTTGCAGGCTATGAAATGATGTTCTCGGTATATGAGAATGATGCCTCCGAACTATTATGCCTTTGAATAATGATATGCAAGAGATAAAATAGGGTCCTCAGGCCATGGCATGGCATTCTCGGGCTATGGAAATGATGCCTTCGAACAATGAAGCCTTCGAATAATTTGGCAATCTTTCAGCCCATGAAATGTAGAAGGTGGCGATCTTTCAGGCAATGAGATACAGAGAGTGGCGATCTTTCAGCCATGTGGAAATGTAAATAAAGGTGGAGATCTTTCAGCCAATGAAATGTAGAAGGAGGTGATCTTTCAACCAATGAAATGCAGAAGGTGGCGATATTTCAGCCGATGCAAAATTTAAATAAGGGTGGTGATATTTCAGCCGATGCGGAATTTAAATAAGGGTGGCGATATTCCAGCCATGCAGATGGAGACAGAGCTTAGTCTCGAAAGGCATAAAGGTAGCCTTATGCAATGTAGAAAATTCAGATGGAGGTAGAGCATAACCTCGAAAGGTAGAAATATATCCTTATGCAATGCAGAAAATGCAGATGGCGGTAGAGCTTAACCTTAGAAGGCAGAAAGGTAGCCTTATATAATACAGAAAATGCAGATGGGGGTAGAACTTAACCTCAAAAAGTAGAAAGGTAGTCTTATGCAATGCGGAAAATGCAGATGGAGGTAGAGCTTAACCTCAGAAGGCAGAAAGGTAGCCTTATGCAATGCAGGAAAGTAAAAGGCGACTAATAATAGAATTCTTAGTTGATAGCTGATATTTTGGTTGCTGGGGATATCGTGTATGGATAACAATTGTAAATGGGTGATGGTTCTGAGAGTTGTACTCCCGAGAAGTGTGAGTGTATAAATATATCTGATGATTCTGCGACTTTGGTACCTGCATCCAAAGAAACATTGTGAGTTTTGTAAAGGGGGGAAGGCTAGTTCGTATCCTCATGGGCTTTGATTGTCCTACTTGGCTCTGTTTTCAGGGATGTTGTGCATCATTGGGGTAGCGTTTCTAAACAAAGCAATTTTGATAATAGTCATGCATAATTTAGCAAAAAATGCAACATAAATACATAATTGAAAAATAGTTTTCTTTAGATGAACCAACGATTGCTACGCAGTTCAAGACACTGCAACCTCTTTTTGCTCTGGAATTTTTAGGGTCCTCCTCAAAATTCTGCCCCAGTTTACTGTGTTGCTGCTTCTGACGGCTGTGTGTGAAAAATGGCTAAAATTTACTTTAGAATTTTGAGGGTCCTCCTCAAAATTCAGCCCCAGTTTCCAATATTGGGGGAATGAAAATATTATTAAATTGTGACCAAACCCATAAGGCTGCCTACATATCCCCTCTTAAACGGGAATCAGGTCAGGCGTAGTTCAAATTACATCATATAAAGAAATCGTAAATGCTACACATAGTATCACTTGACTGCATCTGAATTGATCGGCTTTGGCCAAACTTCTCCATCCATTGCTGCAAGTATGAGGGCTCCTCCTGTTAGAACCCGATGAACTATGTATGGACCTTGCCAATTGGGAGAGAATTTCTCTTTGGCTTAATCTTGGGGCGGGAAAATTTTCTTTAACACTAGCTGCCCCGGTGTGAACTGTCTTGGCTTGACTCTTTTGTAGAAGGCTCTAGACATTCTATTCTGATAAAGCTGACCTTGGCAAATTGTGTTCATTCTTCTT
This sequence comes from Nicotiana glauca, assembly GCA_026770625.1. Taxonomy (NCBI): domain Eukaryota; kingdom Viridiplantae; phylum Streptophyta; class Magnoliopsida; order Solanales; family Solanaceae; genus Nicotiana; species Nicotiana glauca. The sequence goes on along the minus strand of MU670055.1, from coordinate 67,668 downwards.
CCATCTATAAGGGCTAACTGTTTGTAGCGGCTCTTTACCCACTCTGCATCATCGAGTTCTGCTTCTTGTATGATCCTCAAGGAAGGAATTTCTACCTCAGCGGGAATGACTGCCTCTGTACCATAAACCAGCATATAGGTAGTTGCCCCAGTTGATGTACAAACTGTGGTACGGTACCCCCAATAAGGCAAATGATAGCTTCGCATGCCACTTCTTATGCTTCTCTATTATTTTCCTTAGTATCTTCTTGATATTCTTGTTGGCGGCTTCTACGACTCCATTCATCTGAGGTCTATAAGCTGTAGAATTTTTGTGTTTGATCTTGAAAGTTTCACACATGGCCTTCATCAAATCACTGTTGATATTGGAACCATTATCAGTGATGATTGATTCTAGAATCCCAAATCGACAAACAATGCGGTCGCGGACAAAGTCTGCCTCAACTTTCTTAGTCACTGCTTTGTATGATGCTGCTTCAACTCATTTGGTAAAATAATCAATTGCCACTAGAATGAACCTGTGCCCATTTGATGCGGCGGGCTCGATAGGTCCGATGACATCCATTCCCCAACAGGCGAACGACCATGGCGAGCTTGTTGCAGTAAGCTCATTTGGAGGTACATTTATCATGTCTGCATGTATCTAACAGCGATGGCACTTTTGAACATACTGGATGCAGTCCATTTCCATATTCATCCAAAAATAACCAGCTCGGAGTATTTTCTTTGATAATACAAAACCATTCATATGTGGGCTGCAAGTCCCGGCATGGATTTTTTCTAGCAGTTTAGATGCTTCTTTTGCATCGACACACTTTAGTAATCCCAAATCGGGAGTTCTCCTACACATGATTCCTTCGTTGTGAAAGAAATTATTGGATAACCTCCGAAATGTACGTTTCTGAGTGGGATTGGCAAGTTATGGGTACTCTCCTATTGCTAAATATTCCTTGATATCATGAAACCAAGGTTTTCCGTCTGCTTCTTCCTCGACATGAGCACAGTAATCCGGTTGGTCATGAATCTTTACCAGAATATGATCTATGAAGTTCTTATCTAGATGTTGAATCATAGATGATAGGGTAGTCAATGCATCGGCGAACTCATTCTGGACTCTGGGAACATGTCAGAACTCTATCTTTGCGAATCTTTTCCTCAACTCCTGTACATGATGCAGATATGGGAGTATCTTGGAGTTCTTGGTTGCCCACTCTTGTCGGACCTGATGTATGAGCAGGTTTGAATCTTCGATCACTAGCAATTCTTGAATGTTCATATCAATGGCCATCTTGAGCCCTAGGATGCAGGCTTCGTACTCGGCCATGTTGTTGGTGCATGGGAATTTGAGTTTTGCAAACACCGAATAATGCTGGCTAGTTTCTGATACTAGGACTGCTCCTATGCCAACCCCTTTGAAGTTTGCTTCTCTGTCGAAAAACATTCTCCAGCCATCATAGGATTCTTCAATGTCTTCTCTTATGAAGGACACCTCTTTGTCAGGAAAATACATTTTTAGGGGTTCGTATCCTCCGTCCACGGGCTTTTCAGCAAGATAATCCGCCAATGCCTGTCCCTTAATTGCCTTCTGAGTTACGTAGACAATGTCGAATTCACTTAACAGGATCTGCCATTTGGATAGCTTTCCAGTGGGCATGGGCTTTTGAAAGATGTACTTCAGCGGATCCATTCTTGATATGAGGTATGTAGTGTAAGCATAGAAATAGTGCCTCAATTTCTGAGCCAACCAAGTCAGAGCACAACAGGTACGCTCTAACAGAGAATACCGGGCCTCGTATGGGATGAACTTCTTACTAAGATAATAGATGGCCTGCTCCTTCCTCCCCATTTCATCATATTGCCCCAGAACGCAATCGAATGCTCCATCCCTCACTGCAAGGTAGAGCAATAGAGGTCTTCCTGATTTGGGCGGGACCAAGACTGGCGGTGTTGACAGGTACTCCTTGATTCTGTAAAAGGCTTTCTGACAGTCATCGGTCCATTTGGTAGCGGCGTCCTTCTTCAGCATTTTAAAGATTGGCTCACAGATGACAATGGATTGTGCTATGAACCGACTGATGTAGTTAAGTCTCCCCCAAGAAGCTCATAACCTCTTTCTTGTTCTTTGGTGGTGGAAATTCTTGAATGTATTTGACCTTTGAAAGATCCAGTTCTATTCCTCGGCGACTCACAATGAACCCCAGTAGTTTCCCGGCAGGAACCCCGAATGCACATTTGGCGGGATTCAGTTTCAGGTTGTACCTTTTCAATCTGTTGAAGAATTTTCTCAAATCTTTCATGTGGTCAGTGACTTTCTTGGACTTGATGATGACATCATATACATATACCTTGATCTCTTTGTGTATCATGTCATGAAAAATAGTAGTCATGGCCCTCATGTAGGTGGCCCCAGCATTCTTTAACCCAAACGACATCATTTTGTAACAATACATCCCCCACAGCGTAATGAAAACCGTTTTCTCAGCATCTTCCTCATCCATCCATATCTAATGATACATAGCAAAACAATCAACAAATGACAGTAGCTCATGCTTGGCGCAGTTGTCAATTAGAATGTGTATGTTTGGAAAGGGGAAGTCGTCCTGGCCCGGTTGAGGTCCCGGTAGTCGATACAATCTCTCACTTCCCGTCCTTCCTTGGTACTGGCACGATGTTTGACTAACCATGTTGGATACTCTACTACCCTGAGAACATTGGCTTTGACTTGCTCGGTGACTTCTTCTTTGATTTTCAAACTCGTGTCAGACTTGAACATCCTGAGCTTCTGCTTTACTGGTGGACATGTCGGATCAATTGGTAGCTTGTGAGCCACAATGGATGTACTCAACCAGTCATGTCGTCATGCGACCAGGCGAATATGTCCTCATATTCCCTTAGAAATTTTGTGTACTCTTCCTTTTCTGACGGTGACAAATGAACACTGATCCGCATTTCTTTGACATTTTTTACATCTCCCAGGTTAACAATCGTAGTCTCGTCCAAATTATACTTAGGTCTATTCTCAAAATCCTCAACCTCTTTAACAACCTCTACTGGTATACCATCTTCTTCTGAGTCTATATCCGTTTGTTGCGTTGTCTCTTTGCATGTCACAGTTGTCGATTCATCAAGATAAGTAATAGTAATGATGTGTAAATAAAGTAAATGATAAAAAGTAATAAGAGAAAGATTTTTAAGAAACTGAAAAGCTTTGATAAATTTCGTAATTATTTTGAACATTGGAGCGCTTATTTCGAAATTAAAATGCGAAAAGAAAGTCAACTAGGAAAAAATAAAGATAATGTATGGTGCTTTGTTCAGCCTTCCTACCCCAAAGCTTTTCGGGCTCTAGTGGTTCTGATGGACCAATTGTTGAGGTGCACTCCTCGGCTTACGGCTTGTATGGAAGGGCCTTCCTCCCCCTCCTTTTCGAAAATGATGCAACAGTCCATGTTATCATCTTCCAAAAACAAATTCCTCATTGCCGCCAGTGCTTCCTCTTCTTCCGATCCATATATAACATCGGTTGGTTGAAAATTCTACTCCAAACGAGGTTTCGACTGCTCTAGAGGGTAATAAGGACCGTGCCATGGTGGCGACCATTCTTTGAACGCTTTCCAGGTATACTCGTATCCTAGACCGAAAGTGGTACCATGTTTCTTCAGCTTGATAGGCTTAGCAATTCCTTGGAGGTTCTTGCCGAGTCCCTTGCCAGGTTCGTACCCGCTCCAGTTCAGTATGCTTTCAATTTTATTGTCCCACCATGTATCCTTGTCCACGGCGTTGACTCGCTCAATGTGGTGATAGGTCTCTCCGTGTATCTTTCTTCTTCCTCCAATTGCTGGGATGGTCTGGCGACTGTATATGGGATTGCTACCCTCGCAATAGATAATCACCTCCTGGTGATTCCACTCAAACTTCACCACCTAATGTAGAGTTGATGCTACAGCCCCGATGACATGGATCTAGGGTCGTCCCAATAGCAAGTTGTAAGATGCTGGGACGTCTATCACTTGAAAATCAACGTCGAACCAAGTCGGTCCTATTTGGAGACACAAACTTATTTCCCCAATAGTGGACCTTTGGGAACCATCAAAAGCTTTGACATTGATGGCACCATCCTTGATCTCATGCAAGCCTTTTCCCAATGTTCTGAGAGTTACTAATGGACAAATGTTGAGGCTGGACCCTCCGTCAATCAGGATTTTGGTGATGAAATAATCCTCGCACTGCACAGTGATGTGCAACGCCTTGTTGTGACTCAAACCTTCTGGTGGCAGCTCATCTTCATGGAAAGTGATCTTGTGACTCTCTAATACCTGCCCCACCATGTTTTCCATTTATCCTCCGGTGATGTTGCTTGGTATATACGCCTCGCTCAGAACCTTCAATAAAGGCATTCTTATGTGTGTCAGAGCTTTGTAACAGATCTAAGATAGAGATCTGGGTTGGCATTTTGTTCAACTTATCAATGACTGAATACTCTTTCGCTTGTATCTTCCTCCAGAGACCATCAATCCTAGTTTCAGTGATGGTTGTCCGACTAGACGCTTGCTTACTAGACTCGACTAAATGCTCTAGAGTGTAAACCCTACCAGTTCTTATCATACCCTTTGCCGCAACTGCTTCTCCGGATTTAGCTTTACTTTTCCTCCTTGCCTCAGCTGTGTAATCCCATGGTATAGCTTTTGGGTAGAATGGTGTTACGACTGTCATTGCTACCGGAATGGGCACCCTTGCTCTAGGAGGTAATACAACAACCTCAAATGGTACAGATGCCTTTGGGGACCCAAACTCGACCTCGAGTGGTGTTGGCATACGTCTTTGCGGAGGAGGGTGTTTCAAAATTAAGTGTATGGACATGTTCACCTCGGTGTCCTCAGAAGGCTGCATCTGGACCACAATCAGATTAAGGGTGACGATTGGCTTCTTTGGCTCATCACCCTCTGCTATCAACTTGATCGACCCCTTGGGGTCCCAATCATCTTCTATCTTAATCATTTTCACACCTCCTTTTTCGCTACTACACCCCCTGAAGGATATAATAGAAGGAGTTTTTCCAATTAAAGGACAATCGAAACGGGATTCATTTATTAAGAGATTCAGAGTCGCCACTTGGCAGATTCATGGTTTCCCAAGTCATCGATTTGAATCCCGAATCGAGGAAAGGGTTTGACTCTGTATTACAGTCGCGAACCACAAATCCGGGTAAGGAATTCTGTTAAACCGGGAGAAGGTGTTAGGCATTCCCGAGTTCCGTGGTTATAGCACGGTCGCTAAACTGCTATATTTGGCTAAAATCTGATTTTAATACATGTTAAAAGCTATAGTGCAATTTTAGGATTGTTTACAGCTTTTAGTCAATTTTTAAGAAAGTGAACGTCGTTTAAAGATATATTTTCGGATCACATCACATGAAATGCACCCGGATCCTTGACACATTTTTATTCAATGTTTTGGGATTTGGATTTGGGTCGCGTGAAATGTACACCCATATTTAAGAAGGTAAAATTATTAAAAACGCACCTAAAGTGGCTAACGCGTTATTATCTTTGCGGGAGGCCGTGAAATTCGCTAAACGGCGAATTCCAAATATTTTAGTATAAGCATTTAATGAGGCCCCCACAATTTATATATTTTGTTCGGCGAGGCTCGTCTCATTTTTTATTTAAAGGCCAATCCTAAAGTAACTACGATTTTCTACTTAATATTATCTCTAAAAGGGCCCTAATTAATTGATGTTGTAAAATCCAGGCCTCAAGTTCAAGTCCGAATTCAAACAAAAGGGAAAACCTTTTAATTTGAACCCGCTACCTAACTCGACAGCCCAATTTTATATTATATTTCAGGTGTTAAAACGTCAGACAATACAATGAATTAAAAGTCCTAACTACGATCAAATATGGCCAGACTTTGGGCCAAGCATTTGGGCCCAACATTAGTAGATCAAAGTCCGGCTATTGACTGGGTACAATCCAGCCTTGGATGCAACATAGAGATACAAATGGGCTTCGATTGAAATCAAGCTCATGATGTACTCATAACTCAAATTATAATGGAAAACATGCGCTCAATATGGAACAGAAAGCTGATTAAAAGTTTCACGTTATGACTTACATTTTACATCGATTAACTGAATAAATTCATTTTATTTGGCATGTATTTTTTATCCCAAAAAACTGTTATGGACTAATTATCTGAAATAAAAAAAAAGTGTTGAACTTGCCTAATAAAAGAAAGGTGCATCTATAATATATTAATTGTTTTGCTGCTTCAATAGCTTAATATATTGGGTAACACTCGAAATTCATATTGAAGTTCATTGATAACGGATAACGCACGAGACCTTCGGTTTTGAGTTTATCAAACTATGAATTCATTAATTGAATCCAAGCTCTTCAATAGCATTCATGCTTACGACTATCCTAATGTCGGGTGTAAATACTAGTAACACAAACTCAAAGATATATATTAATTGCAAGAGATCAAACTAATGAGAATTAGACTAATGAAATAGAATAAAACAGATAAGGCAACTCATGAATTCAACAGTCCATAATAAGGCAGTACAGTCCAAACAATCCAGTTTATTATACAAATGCAAATTCAACAAAAATCCTGAAACTAGTTGCAATATAATAGTGAAATTCAACAGCAAAGAAAAATAGTGCACTTCATTTTATGTCCAACTTGGAGATTACACGACGTGTAACTAGCAGTTGAAATACAATGAGAAGAAGCAGAAGTCAGCAGCAATAGTGATTAATCAGCAGCGAGATCAACAACAACACAACTCATAAAATAATCAGAAATCCAAGAAAGGAGAATTTGAGGCAATTGACTTCCAAAAGAGCTTCAAACAATCAAATATACTAGCTGGACTTGAAAATCAGCTTGAAAAACCAATAGAGTAGACCAAAATAGAATGAAGAAGCTTTTACACTGTATTTCGTGATGATTATCAAGATTTTGGATTTGGGATCTAATAATTTGTATCTAAACTATCTATTCCTGCAGAATTTTTTGGAGTTTTCAGTAGTTTTTGTTTTTGTTGTTTTTTTTTTTGGTTTTGGTTTTTAAAGATCTAGATCAAGAGAATTTTGAATTTGAAATTCAAATTGGAGCTGATGAAGGCTTGTGAAAGTGGGGAAATTTTCAGAGCTAAAAACAACTTCTAAATCAAGGCACTAGGCTTGCTTTTTATAGGCAATGAAGGGGGCAAAATGTTCTGGAAGATTTTACTCATTTTCTCCCCTTTTTTATTTTCAGAAATTGCATATTAATCCTAAAGTTTTGGCTTGTTGCCCCAGTTACACTAAGGCCCCCTTCTAGAAGGACCTAGGGTATTTTTCTACCTATGGAATACCTATACTACCCTTATTTTGGTTATGAAATTACAGAGCCTTAACAAACTAGCCCATTTTAGATGCCTAAACTACCCTTGATTGCACCTGAAATTACTAACCCAACCAAATCCCTTCGCCTTAGTTAAAATTTAACTATAGTTAAAGCAAACAATCCTGGTTCAACTATATCCAAACAACCTAATAAGAACATCTAAAATTCTAATTAACACAAACAAACTTTCAGCTATAACCAAATTAACTAAACCGAACCTAATAACTAATTAAGACTAAATGTTGAACTAAAGGAATACTAAACTAGCGACTAGTAACAATCATAAGGGAATACTGAAAACAAAGAGTAAACTATTATCTAAAATTTAAATGAAGCAGAATTAAACTAACAATAGAACAATTACAAGACAGAAAAAGTATCGAAACAAATCCTTATTTGATAGAATCAAACTAATAACCAAACTAGAATCAAGAATAAAAAACGAACTAAAATCTAAACATACAAACAATCAGAACACAAAATCAGCACAAAATTGACTAAAATTTAAAGTGCAGATTAAGCTAGAAATTAACAAATATAAGAATAGAGGCAAAAGAATTAAACAAAGAAAAAGGAAAAGAAACAAAACTCACCGATATGGTTCGACTTCGAATTTGACGGGTTTTCCTTGGCATTTTTGGATCACAACTGCCCTTAATCATGTATTTTTATGAGAAAACACATGATTAAGGGCTATTATAGCCCTAAAATCAGAGAATCCCCAACATTAGGGTTTTAGGGTTTTTTCGGCCAAAATTCGATTTAACATTCGAAAGGCTCCGGTGATATTCGAAGAAATCTGGTTGGGGATTGGAGATGAGGGAAGTTAGGGGAGTGTAGGGTGTGAACTTGGGGTCGTTTGGACAAACTTGCATTTTGGCCGAAAATTTAAACCAAGATTCGAGAAGTTTGGTTGTGATTTGAGTGAAACTAAGGCCGGATTTGAAATGAGGGGAAGAGTAGATCCTATGGTGTAATTTTGAGTTGATTTGGAGCTTCGCCGCTGGCGGCGGAGGGGCAGATATGGTGGTGGCGGCTGGAGACAGGGGAACGGTACGAGGAAGAGGGTAATGGTCTCTAGGGTTAGTATGATTTTCATACAGTTTTATTAAATGGCCTTGAATGAATGGGGACCGTTGGATGATAGGCGATGGACGACTTGGATTACTTTGATGCCAAACGACTGCGTTTTTGTATATGGGGGGGGGGGGGTCTGGACCGGGTTATTGGGCCATTTTGGACCGTTTTTGGGAATTTTGGGTGGATTTGTTTGGGCTATTTGACATTGGCCCAACCTGGCCAGCCCTTTTCCCCTTTTAAATTTATTTGTTTGTTTTTTCCTTCTTTTCTTTTGTATTCCCATTTTATTTATTTATTTATTTATTTTTAATTTTCTGATTTCTTATTTTAAGACAAATTCTAAAAAGTTGAAAGTAAAAATACGAAGAACCATTTTTGTTATTTTTCTTATTTTTGTAATATAAAAATGAATATTGTTTTTGTATTTTTTGAAACTATATCAACCAAAAATGCACAGAAAAATGCAAACAAGACATAAAGTCATGCAATTAATTCCTAAAAATTCAAATAATAAAGAAAAATCCTAATTTTAAGGAATTTATAGGAGTAATTTAAGCGTGGCAAAGATCACGTGCTCACAGCAACCTCTCTTTGCTCGAACACACGAAGGGTTTTCAGGCAAAGAAAAATGAGCACCATGAAAGAAGTTTGCCTGCTCAGCTCTCCATGAGAAGCATTTTGAGAACCGCCTCACCGAATCCTGCTTCAAAGGTTGCCTACATATCCTTGGCTATAAAGGAATCAGGTCAGTGCATTTTTGAAAGGTTTGGTAGCTGGGGCTACCAGGAGCTGTGAATTTCACTACTGTTGCTGCTCACTGAACTCCTTATTACACCGTGTCAAAATAAAAAGAAGCTAGCCTAAGCTATGATCTATAAAGTACAAAAGTCCTATCTATGTCTTTAAACTTGCTCTTGTGTTGCCTTGAACTTGTATTCTTCCGATGAGATTCTTGCATTGTTGCCTTGTATCGTGATCAGGGATGTTTTGGCATTCCTCCGAGTGATGCTTGACTGCTGAAATTTGAAATACATGCCTCTATTCTCCAAGTGGGCTCCTGATTGCTGAACTTGAAAAGTATTCCCTTGTTCTCCAGGTGGGCTCCTGACTTGCTGAACTCAAAAAGTATTCCCTTGTTCTCTAGGTGGGCTCCTGACTTCAACAAAATAGACAAACAAAGGACATTTTCTGCCCTAGTTGGTGGCTGGGCATATCATGTTATCAAAAACTTGAAAGCTAAAATTTGAATTGTACTTCCCTTGTTCTCCAGGTGGGCGCCTGATTGTTGAAACTTGAAATGTATTCCCTTGTTCTCCAGGTGGGCGCCTGATTGTTGAAACTTGAAATGTATTCCCTTGTTCTCCAGGTGGGCGCCTGACTGCTGAACCTGAAATGTATTCCCTTGTTCTCCAGGTGGGCGCCTGACTACTGAACTTGAAATGTATTCCCTTGTTCTCTAGGTGGGCGCCTGACTGTTGAACTTGAAATGTATTCCCTTGTTCTCTAGGTGGGCACCTGACTTCAACAAAATAGACAAAACAAAGGAAATTTTCTGCCCCAATTTGATGACTGGGCGCATTATGTTACCAAATATTAAAACTTGAAAGATAAAATTTGCATTGTACTTCCCTTGTTCTCCAGGTGGGCGCCTGACTGCTGAGCTTGAAACATATTCCCTTGTTCTCCAGGTGGGCGCCTGACTTCAAAATATCAAAGAAAATTTCTTGCCCCTATCTCAATCAAAGAAAAATTTATTAATATAAAATGGTGGTTAGTTGCTGGCATTCTTGCTGGGTACGTCCCTGCTGCTGGGCTTTACTCCGACATCGCTCTCCTGGACTTGCCTTGAACCACCTCGACTTCCTGATCGAATTCCAACCCCCTAACTTTGATGACCCAAGTGTTCTATCCCTATTGTTGTTTTTGTGTTTCTGACTCCACTATCTGAAACTTGATTTTCCCCCACGACTATCTGATCAATCCACCAATGAAACTTCCGGTGGTCCTTTGTGTCTTACTTTGCCCTTTGACATCTTTGGTATATTCCAGCCCTGCCGTGCTTTACAACTGGGAAATTGGTAGTTATCCTTGACATTCCTCCCCTTTTGTTTCGAATAGAACTGACACTGAAACATCTTAAAGACAGAACTCAAAAGAATGAAATGCAATGACCTCGAGGGTTAAGGATAGAAAGAATCCGAAAACGGATGATTTGTAATGAAGAAGGAAGAGGAGCGGACTTATCTAAGTGGAGCAGCTGGTACCATTGATCATGCCATGCATTTTGGATTAACTGGTCCAGTCTGTCCAACCAATCAACTTTCAATTTCCACATTTGCTGTTCCTGACTCCCATAACCTGATTTTTCACCCAAACTTGAGCTTGCTCATCTTGCAATGTCTTGAGTAGCCTTCAACCACAGACTTGTCTCGTTTGCCCATCTGAAAACTCACCTTCGCCTTACGGTGCCCGTGAGGGTTTTCACCAATAAAACTCTCTCGTTTTGATTTCTCTCAACTCACTTCGTCTTACGGTGCCCGTGAGGGTTTTTACCAATAAGACTCTCTCATTTTTGATTTCCCTTAACTCGCGTCGTCTTACGGTGCCCGTGAGGGTTTTCACCAATAATACTCTCTCATTTTTATCATTTTCCCCCTTGTACCGGAGTGTTTCCCCTGACATGAATCACTTTTACTTGCTCGTATCGGCACTTCTTGAAGATTGATCGGAGGGTCTTTCTCTGGACCGTAATGCAGGCTTTTGGATGGGGTTAGAAAGAAGGGTATAACAGGCTCGAAACAATTCAACATGTGTTCAAAATTACAACTTTCGAAACCAGATTTCTCATAACAACTACAACTTCTGCCCCAGTTTCTTTCTTGGGGGACTCTTGGATTTTTGTTTTAGTGTGACTGAACCTCAGAGAGAGGCTGCCTACGTACTCTTTCGGGATCAAGTCAGACGTAGTTTATGTCATAAAATTACTTCTTTGTTACGATCTTCCCTTTCTTCCACTTTTATTTCTTTCTTTTCATTTCTTTTCTTCTCTTTTCTTTTCTTTTCTTTTCTTTTCTTTTTCTCTTTTTTTTTTCTTTTCTTTTCTCTTTTCTTTTATTTTCCTTTTTCTCTTTTCTCTTTTGTTTTTGTTTTTTTCTTTTTTCTTTTCTCTTTTCTTTTCCTTTCTTTTCTTTTCTCCCTTTTTCCTCTTTTCTTTTTATTCTTCTTTCCTTTTCTTATTCTTTGGACTATTTTTCCCTTGTTTCTCTGTTTACTTTCCTTGAGGGGGTTCCGAAATTTGTTATTGATTCCGAAAGAGGGATGTGAAAGAAAATAAATGAGGCTCAAAAGGGGTAACAAAGGATAAAGTATTTTGATAGCAGAACAAAATGCATTCGTCATTTCAATCTCAAAAATATGCCAAATACAATCAAGTACAAACTAGACAAAGAAATCATACATAGTATCGCTTGACTACATCAGAGTTGATAGCCATTTCTACACATTTTCCTTCCACATCTGTCAGATATAATGCACCATTGGCCAACACTCTGGTTACAACAAATGGCCCTGCCAGTTCGGCGCGAACTTTCCTTTTGCTTCGGCCCAATGAGGTAAGATACGTCTCAACACCAATTGCCCTACTTCAAACTTCTGCAGACGCACTTTCTTGTTATATGCTCTTGCCATTCTCTGTTGGTACAAATGTCCGTGACATACTACTGCCAATCTCTTTTCATCAATCAAACTTAGTTGTTCCAAACGAGCTTTGACCCATTCAACATTATCAATTTTCGCCTCTGACGATAATCCGAATGGATGGGATTTCAACCTCTGCGGGTATTATTGCCTCAATGCCATACACCAATGAATAAGGAGTCGCCCCTACTGAAGTGCGAACAGTAGTGTGATAGCCTAACAGTGCAAAAGGTAACTTCTCATGCCATTGCCTGGACCCTTCCACCATTTTTCGAAGTATTTTCTTGATGTTATTGTTAGCTGCTTAGACCGCTCCATTCGCCTTAGGACGATATGGGGTGGAATTTCGGCGCATGATCTTAAACTGCTGACACGTCTCTGCCATCAGATGACTATTGAGATTGGCCGCATTGTCTGTGATGATTACCTTCGGGATTCTGAACCGACAGATGATATTTGAATGCAAAAAATCGACCACTGCTTTCTTGGTCACAGATTTGAAAGTTTTTGCCTCAACCCACTTAGTGAAATAATCAATGGCTACCAGAATAAACCTGTGCCCATTTGATGTCGCCAGTTCGATCGGCCCAATTGCATCCATTCCCCAAGAAACAAAAGGCCAAGGTGTCGTCATTGTATGCAATTCAGATGGTGGAGAATGAATCAAGTCTCCATGTACCTGACATTGATGACACCTGCGCACGAAGCTGATGCAATCCCGTTCCATGGTAAGCCAATAATAACATGTTCGGAGAATCTTCTTTGCCAATACATATCCACTCATATGAGGTCCACAAACTCCCGCGTGTACCTCGGTCATGATAACTGTAGCCTATTTAGCATTTATGCATCTTAATAAATCCAGATCTGGAGTTCTTTTGTACATCACTCCTCCGCTGAAGAAAAATTCGCTTGCCAAGTGTCGAATGACTCTCTTTTGATCCCCTGTGGCATGTGCGGGATATACTCCCACTCTGAGGTATTCTTTGATATCATGGAACCACGCTTACCATCAAGTTCTTCTTCCACCATGTTACAATAGGCATGCTGATCTCGGACCTGAATCTGCAACGGGTCCACATAAGCCTTATCTAGATGATGCAACATTGACGCCAAAGTGGCCAAAGCATCGGCAACTTCGTTATGAATCCTTGGAATATGCCTGAAATCTATTGACTGAAATCGTTGACAAAGTTCATGCAAACACTGTCGGTACGGTATGAGCTTTAAGTCTCGTGTCTCCCATTCTCCCTGAATCTGATGCACCAGAAGATCCGAGTCCCCCATGACCAAGATTTCCTGGACACCCATGTCTATAGCCAACCTCAAACCCAAGATACACGCCTCATATTCAGCCGTGTTATTGGTGCAATAGAAACAAAGTTGCGCTATAACAGGGTAGTGCTGCCCTATATCAGAAATAAGCACTGCTCCTATCCCGACACCTTTGGTGTTGGAAGCCCCATCAAAGAACAGTTTCCATCCTGGCTTCTCGACTTGTTCTAATTCCTTAACATATATTATCTCTTCATCAGGGAAATATGTCTTCAAAGGTTCATATTCATTATCAACTGGATTCTCGGCTAGATGATCAACCACCGCTTGTGCTTTCATTGCAGTCCGGGTCACATAGACAATATCAAATTATGTAAGCAAGATTTGCCACTTCGCAAGCCTTCCTGTGGGCATGGGCTTCTAAAAAATATACTTTAATGGGTCCAACCTAGAGATGAGATAGGTGGTATATGATGACAAGTAGTGTTTCAATTTCTGCGCTACCCAGGTTAAGGCACAATACGTCCTTTCAAGTTGAGTGTACTGTACCTCGTAAGATGTGAACTTCTTGCTGAGGTAGTAAATCGCCTGCTCTTTCTTTCTTGTGATGTCATGTTGCCCCAGTACACAACCAAAAAAGTTATCCAAAACTGTCAGATAAAGGATTAAAGGTCTTCCTGGCTCCGGTGGGACCAACACAGGTGGACTGGCCAAATACTCCTTAATCTTGTCAAATGCTGCTTGACATTCATCCGTCCATCTAATCGCATCATCCTTTTTTAGCAGCTTAAAGATGGGCTCACAAGTCGTTGTGAGCTGGGCAATGAACCTGCTGATATAATTTAACCTGCCAAGCAAACTCATCACCTCTTTTTTGTTCTTTGGCGGCGGTAACTCCTGAATGGCTTTGATCTTGGACGGGTCTAACTCAATACTGCGTCGACTTACCACAAACCCCAACAAATTCCCAGACGGGACTCCAAATGCACACTTCACTGGATTAAGTTTGAGGTTGTACCTGTGGAGCCTCTGGAAAAATTTCCTCAAGTCTTTGACATGGTCACATTGCTTCCTCGACTTTATGATCACGTCGTCTACATAAACTTCAATTTTTCGATGTATCATGTCATGGAACATGGTGGTCATCGCCGTCATATATGTTGCCCCTGCGTTCTTCAACCCAAATGGCATGACCCTATAATAATATGTTCCCCACGGACTGATGAATGTCGTCTTTTCCGTATCCTCCTCATCTATCAAAATCTGGTGATAGCCCGCATAACAATCCATGAAGGAACCAATCTCATGTTTGGCACAATTGTCAATCAATATATGGATGTTTGGCAATGGGAAGTTGTCTTTTGGACTCGCCTTATTGAGATCACGGTAATCAATGCACACTCTGGTCTTTCCATCCTTCTTTGGCACGAGCACAACATTGGCTAACCAAGTGGGATACCACATGACCCGGATGACCTTCGCCTCAAACTGCTTGGTGACCTCTTCTTTGATTTTTACATTGATATTTGTTTTAAATTTCCTTAGCTTCTACTTGACAGGAGGGCATACTGGGTCGGTGGGCAACTTGTGGACCACCAAATCGGTGCTTAAACCAGGTATATCGTCATATGACCACGCAAAAACATATTTATATTCAAACAACGATTTAATTATCTCTTCTCTAAGCCGAGGTTCCAAATGGACACTTATTTTTGTTTCCCGTACATTCTCCTGATCCCCTAAATTGATTGCCTCTGTGTCATTCAGATTAGGTTTGGGTTTTTCTTCAAATTGGCTTAATTCTTTACTGATTTCTTCAAAGGCTTCTTCATCATCATATTCTACCTCGTCATCACACTCAATTTCTTGTCTTATTATTTTGGAGTTAGATTGGTATTCAAGACTAGGCCGAAGACTCCTCATGCATGACACATCAGTGAAACCAACATAAAAGGGACTGTACAAGAAAGGAAAGAAAGACAAAAATAAAGGCTATCAGGAATGAAAACGGAAGGAAATTGCATTTCATTAGAATTTTAAGATAACAAGGTTTAACTCGTCTAAACGGATGGAACATAGCATCCGAATTACAACCTTGGAAATAACCCAGATTAAACTGAAAGGAAAATCAAAACTAACTACCAAGACTCCCTCCGGGTAGGAAGAGGAGTAGCTTCCCAATTATTAAGCTTTGCATGGGGCCCTACAAACTACACATCTGCCTTGCTTGGACCTTCTCCTGCCTCCCACACATTCACCTCGTCAAACAGCTTTTCAAACCTCTCAATCAGCTCCTTGTCGGGTTTTACCACCACATAATTAGGCATTGCCGTTGCTGGGCACTTTTTAGTACCAGGCCTGACAAAGAAACGGGAAAGGTGGGTTTTGGAAGGGTCCATGCTCTCTTTTTCATCTTTTTAGCCCGCCATATGTCAGCAGCAGTAGGCTTGAAGCCTAAACCAAAAGTATCCAGGTTTCTAGGAAGAGATACTGGCTGTGTGATGCCTTGCAAAGAAGCACCCAAGCCTTTTCCGGGTAAGAATCCATTCTTTATCATTTCCGAGGCCACCATGACAAATGCAGCAGCTACCCTGGGCACAGGAATACACTCTCCTTCCGGGATCTTTTAAACTAATACTGTGTCTAAGACTTGGTAAACCCATGGACCTTTGTCATCCTCAGTTTCTTCGAAAGGCATAATGGTATTACATGAACTATCTTCCACATGCACCATAATTTCCTGCCGATCCCACTCGAATTTGACCATCTGATGTAAGGTAGACGACACTGCTTTTGCTGCATAAATCCAAGGTCGGCCTAATAAGAGATTGTAAGAAACAGCCACGTCGAGCACCTAGAAATCCATAGTAAATTCGACCGGTCCTATCGTCAGTTCCAACACTATATCCCCAACCGTGTCCTTTCCTCCTCCATCAAATCCTCGTACGCAAATGCTATTCTTTTGGATTCTCTCACTGTCCACTTTTAACTTTTCCAGGGTGGAGAGAAGAGAGATATTTGCGCTGGACCCGTTGTCAATCAGCACCCAGGTGACCACAGAGTCTTCATATTTCACCGTGAGATAGAGTGCTCTATTATGCTCAGTACCCTCCAAAAGCAGCTCATCATCAGAAAATGTAATCCTGTTGACCTCGAAAATCTTGTTTGCTATTTTCTCCAGATCATTCACAGAGATCTTATTAGGAACATGGGCTTTATTCAGAATCTTCATCAACGCCCGTCGGTGCTCATCCGAATGGATCAATAAAGATAGCAATGAGATCTGTGTCGGGGTTTTCCTCAACTGTTCTACAATGGAATAATCTTGCGCCTTCATCTTCTTCAAGAATTCTTCTGCTTCTTCTTTAGTTATGGCCCTTTTTACTGGTGCTGAATTATATTTGGCTGCTTTAGCTTTTCTCAGCTCCTCAGAGGCAAAGCATCTCCCTGAACGAGTCCGCCCATGGGTTTCACAAACTTCTTCTTTAACTTCCATCCCCTTATACGTCACAGTCGCTCGACCGTAGTTCTATGGGATGGCTTTTTTACTAACTACTGGTAACTGAGTTACTGGATTGATGATAACTGGCTCCGTGTGAGCCCCTTTTACGATCACAACGGGCTTGACAGCTGCCCCCGGCACCACCACTTTAGCTGGTTCTTGTTTTACTGCAACATTGCTCAAAGGCTCCTTCTTTATCACCACTATTGGTTCGCTAACTGTCTCCTCTATCTTGATCAATGCCCTTCCACTGGTTGGTTTCTTATTTGATCTATCCTCACTGGCCCTGATCATCATTATGGTTTGTGAAGGCTTCTTATATTCTTTCTTTTGCACTAACTCAATCATATGGGTCTCGTGATGGGTTGGCAATGGATTCTGAGTGATGTTGGGCGTCTCTGGGGCCTGCATTTCAATTTGGCGGGTATCAATGAGCTCCTGGATGGCCATTTTTAAATGCCAGCATTTTTCTGTGTCATGTCCCGAATCACCCGAGCAATACTCGCAACTCACTGAGTGGTCCAGATTCCTTAGGGAAGGGTTTGGCACTTTGGGTTCAATCAGACTCAACATGCCCAACTGTCTTAATCTATGGTATAAGCTGGTGTAAGATTCTCCCAACGGAGTGAAAGTCTTCTTCTTCTGCAGCCTATCATTCTTGGAAGCAGGGTTGGGTCGAAAACAAGGTCCAGTGGGGTTTCTATAGGCTCTCGGGGGTGGGTAGGTTCTTTGAGTTGGGTAAGTATTTTGTGGGGTGGGTGTGCGCCATTGCGCATGGGTAGGAGGTTGGGGGTATGTTTGGGCATGGTGGATAGAGAAATGGGGGACAGAAGGCGGGTAGTAGTGTTGCGGTGGGCCATATGGGGTGTGTGGGTAGGTTTGGGGATGGGGTGGTGGTTGGTGATAATATGGTGATGGGCCCCTGGACCAAGCTCTCGATTCTACTACTGCAACATCTTCTTTCTTTTTCTTTCCCAATACCCCTCCAGTGCCGTTCTGGATAGTCTGGGTAGTCGCTTTGATTGCCGAATAGCTCATAATCTTGTTGGACTTGAGACCCACCATACTTCCCATTTTCATGACCTCGTTGAATGTTTTTCCCACTGCTGACACCAGGTGACCATAGTAAGTAGGCTCCAAAGTCTGCAGGAAGTAATTAACAATCCCGCTTTCCTTCATTGGAGGACCGACACTTGTCGCCTGTTCTCTCCACCGAAAACCGTACTCTCTGAAGCTTTCCCCCGGATTCTTCTCAATTTTGGTCAGTGATAGATGGTCCGGGACAATTTCGAGATTATATTGAAAGTGGCATGCAAACGCCTGGGCCAAATCATCCCAAGTGTACCATCGGGCATGATCCTGTCGTGTATACCATTCCAGGGTTGCCCCACTTAGACTTTGACTGAAGTACGCCATCAATAACTCATCCTTTCCCCCAGATCCTCTCATCTTACTGCAAAATCCCCTCAGATGGGCTACCGGATCACCATGTCCGTCATACAGATCAAACTTGGGTAACTTAAATGCCGCAGGTAACTAGACGTCAGGAAACAAGCACAGGTCCTTGTAGGACACACTTACCTATCCTCCGAGACCCTGCATGTTTCTGAATGACTGCTCTAAGATCTTAACCTTTCGTATCATCTCCTCCTACTCAGGGTTTTTGGGAGGATTCTCCTCTTCAGATGAGAGATCAAAACGGGGAGCATAAGAGTATAGTTCTGGTGGTTTGAAGGTGGGTTCAGGTGGGTAATAGTGGTTTTCATGGGTTTGGAACAGGGGTTCACTAGAGGATTTGTGTAATGCGGCGGGTGGAGGAGCCACAAACACAAGAGTAGTTGGTGGTGGAGGGCATGGGATTTCTTTGGGTATTGGAGGTGCCGGTGTTTGGGAAGTAGTTATGTAGTATTGCTGGTAGGTAGGGTAGGCCGGAGAAGAATTCACTGTGGGAGGATCTTGTGGCTGAGCTAATGGTGAGATGTAGGCAGGATTAGCAGGATAGGCTGGTAGTAGGTGTCCCTTTGCCCAGGCCTGGTACATCTCGGCCATTTGTTGCTTCTGTTTATACATCTCCTCTTTCATGGCGTTGACATCCATTACTTCTTCCTCCCTAGATGGGTCGACAACGCTTGCTTCTAGCTCTTGGTTGACAATTTTTTATGTATCCTTAGAGCGGGTGTTGTATGGATGGGTTGCCGGAATGCCAGTCAACTTAACCACCTGCCTGAACTCATCATCAACAACAACATTGTTAGCGGTTAGAGCATTAACAAATAGATAACCGCATATTTTGGGAGTGAATGCACCTAAGCAGTTAACGGTTTCTATTATGCATTTGCTCGACTGCTTGTGTCAACCTGACTTTCATTTTTCTTTATTTGTCAGGCCTATTCTTTGCTTTAACCTCTTGCTTTTCCCTTATGTTTTTCCATTGTTTGCCTTTCCTCTTTTTTGGGAATTTTTCCACAAGTTACTAGGTTATTCGTGTTTTTGGAAAAGGATACTACAAAATAAACTCGAAATTAAAAATATGGACTCGATGATTAAAACCTATATTAGGAGTACATCAACGCTTCATATCCTGGGGCCCACGGGGCATCACTCGACATCGCCGCAGGCTTGCGCAAGACTGAGAATGCTTTAATGTCAACTGTGGCTATTAAAAAACTGGCCATGTAATGACTTAGTTCGACTTAAAAAGAAAAGTGGCTATTTTTACAAAAATTGCATTTAAGACAACAAAGACTTGGTTTTGCAGATACGGCCTTTCAGCACTTCCGAAAGGGAGATTTAAGGTCGTGCCCGCAAACCATTTAAAAATGACTTAGGTTGGTTGTTCTTGCAAAAACAACCTTCCGGCGCCCTTTTGGGGACATTCGGCTTATTTTTAACAAGAATGGTGTCACCCGACTTATTTTGACAAAAAAAATACAATTTTGACGTTATTTGGCTATTTTTGAAAAGGGGTGGTTGGATCCGATAAGGGTTGCCTACGTATCTCACATCCGGTGAGAATCAAACCAGCGTAGTTCGGGCAGATTTACCAAGATCAACGCTATTTTTAACAACCATTTTTATTTCTAATTTCAAATACTTTTTTTTTTTCCATTTTTCAAAAATCCGGCAGTATTTCAGTACTATTCGGGCATTGGTTTTTTTTTTCAAACCAATGGTTACCCTCACTTAGTCCTAACACTGCTATTTTTCACAATTTTTCACTTATTATATACAAGCCGGTCAACATGCAAAGTCGAGCAAATAAATGTGCAAGTAGCACATAAGATGCATCAGGATGATCATTTCAATTCAGGTCACCTGTCCTAGACGGACCCAACCCCTGTGTTGAGTCCCCTAAGTCAAATGCACATGATGCAAACAAGCGTCCTATTAGGGATCCGACATGAGTTTTTTTTCTTCTAGGTTTAAACCCTAGGTTTATTGGTCTAGACCTGGCTTACCCGAGCGAACAACTCGGGCCGAGGGGGAGGCAGCGTACCGGGGATACAGAAGCTCCGCTGGCTTAGCAACTTATCCAAACCTCATTCTATATTGGTAAAGACTCTAAATAGAAGAGAAGCTACAGGAAGTGCACCCTTCTCCATGAAGTAGAAGACTCAGAAAGAGGAAGGGATTTGCTACAGTTTATATACAATTCAACAAATATCAAAGCGGTAAAACATTTGGAACATATAGAAAAATCAGATAAAGCCAAACATAACAATTTAACTTAGTTCGAATTCTTGAACCTTGAACAAAAAGTTCTGGGTTCTTATCCCCAGCAGAGTCGCCACAGCTATCACACCTCCTTTTTCGCTACTACACCCCCTGAAGGATATAATAAAAGGAGTTTTTTTCCAATTAAAAGACAATCGAAACGGGATTCGTTTATTAAGAGATTCAGAGTTGCCACTTGGGATATTTATGGTGTCCCAAGTCACCGGTTTGAATCCCGAATCGAGGAAAGGGTTTGACTCTGTATTACAGTCGCGAACCACAAATCCGGGTAAGGAATTTTGTTAACCCGGGAGAAGGTGTTAGGCAATCTCGAGTTTCGTGGTTCTAGCATGGTCGCTCAACTGCTATATTTGGCTAAAATATGATTTTAATACATGTTAACACCTATAGTGCAATTATAGGATTGTTTACCGTTTTTAGTAAATTTTTAAGAAAGTGAACGTTATTTAAAAATATATTTTCGGATCACGTCACATAAAATGCACCCGGATCCTTGACACATTTTTATTCAACATTTTGGGATTTGGATTTGGGTCACATGAAATGCACACCCGTATTTAAGAAGGTAAAATTATTAAAAACGCACCTAAAGTGGCTAACGCGTTATTATCTTTGCGGGAGGCCGTGAAATTCGCTAAACGGCACGCCCCGAATTCCAAATATTTTAGTATAAGCATTTAGTGAGAGCCCAGCAATTTATATATTTTGTTCGGCGAGGCTCATTTCATTTTTATTTAAAGGCCAATCCTAAAGTAACTACGATTTTCTACTTAATATTGTCTCTAAAAGGGCCATAATTAATTGATGTTGTAAAATCTGGGCCTCAAGTTCACGTCCGGATTCAAACAAAATGGAAAACCTTTTAATTTGAACCCGCTACCTAACTTGACAGCCTAATTTTATATTATATTTCAGGTGTTAAAACGATAGACACCATAATGAATTAAAAGTCCTAACTACGATCAAATATGGCCAGACTTTGGGCCAAGCATTTGGGCCCAACATTAGTAGATTAAAGTCCGGCTATTGACTGGGTACAATCCAGCCTTGGCTGCAACATGGAGATACAAATGGGCTTCGATTGAAATCAAGCCCAATGATGTACTCATAACTCAAATTATAACGGCAAACATGCGCTCAATATGGAACAGAAAGCTGATTAACAGTTTCAAGTTATGACTTACGTTTTACACTAATTAACTAAATCAATTCATTTTATTTGCCATGTATTTTTTATCCCAAAAAACTGTTATGGTCTAATTATCTGAAATAAAAAAAAATGCTGAACTTGCCTAATAAAAGAAAGGTGCATCTATAATATATTAAATGTTTTGCTACTTCAATAGCTTAATATATTGGGTAACACTCAAAAGTCATATTGAAGTTTGATAACGGATAACGCACGAGACCTTTGGTTTTGAGTTTATCAAACTATGAATTCATTCATTGAATTCATGCTCTTCAACAGCATTCATGCTTACGACTATCCTAATGTGGAGTGTAAATACTAGTAACGCAAACTCAAAGATATCTATTAATTGCAAGAGATCAGACTACACGAGAATTAGACTAATGAAATAGAATGAGACAGATAAGGCAACTCATGAATTCAACAGTCCATAATAAGGCAGTACAGTCCAAACAATCCAATTTATTATACAAATGCAAATTCAACAAAAGTCCTGAAACTAGTTGCAATATAATAGTGAAATTTAACAGCAAAGAAAAATAGTGCACTTCATTTCATGTCTAACTTGGAGATTACACGACGTGTACCTGGCAGTTGAAATACAATGAGAAGAAGCAGAAGTCAGCAGCAATAGTGATTAATCAGCAGCGAGATCAACAACAACACAACTCATAAAATAACCAGAAATCCAAGGAAGGAGAATTTGATGCAATTGACTTCCAAAAGAGTTTCAAACAATCAAATATACTAGCTGGACTTGAAAATCAGCTTGAAAAACCAATAGAGTAGACCAAAACAGAGTGGAGAAGCTTTTACACTGTATTTCATGTTTATTTTCAGGATTTTGGATTTAGGATATAATAATTTGTATCTAAACTATCTATACCTGCAGAATTTTTTGGAGTTTTCAGTAGTTTTTGTTTTTGGTTTTGGTTTTTGAAGATCTAGATCTAGAGAATTTTGAATTTGAAATTCAAATTGGAGTTGATGAAGGCTTGTGAAAGTGGGGGAGTTTTCAGAGCTAAAAACAACTTCTAAATCAAGGCACTAGGCCTGTTTTTATAGGCAAGGAAGGGGGCAGAATGTTCTGGCAGGTTTTACTCATTTTACCCCCTTTTTTTATTTTCAGAAATTGCATATTAATCCTAAAGTTATGGCTTGTTGCCCAAGTTACACTAAGGCTCCCTTCTAGAAGGACCTAGGGTGTTTTTCTACCTATGGAATACCTATACTACCCTCATTTTGGTTCTGAAATTACAGATCCTTAACAAACCAGCCCATTTTAGATGCCTAAACTACCCTTGATTGCCCCTGAAATTACTAACCCAACCAAATCCCTTCACCTTAGTAAAAAGTTAACTATAGTTAAAGCAAACAATCCTGGTTCAGCTATGTCTAAACAACCTAATAAGAACATCTAAAATTCTAATTAACACAAACAAACTTTCAGCTATAACCAAATTAACTAAACTGAACCTAATAACTAATTAAGACTAAATGCTGAATTAAAGGAATACTAAACTAGCGACTAGTAACAATCATAAGGGAATACTGAAAACAAAAGAGTAAACTATTATCTAAAATTTAAATGAAGCAGAATTAAATTAAGAATAGAACAATTACAAGACAGAAAAAGTATCAAAACAATCCTAATTTGATAGAATCAAACTAATAACCAAACTAGAATCAAGAATAAAAAACGAAATAAAATCTAAACATACAAACAATCAGAACACAAAATCAGCACAAAATTGACTAAAATTTAAAGTACAGATTAAGCTAGAAATTAACAAATATAAGAACAGAGGAAAAAGAATTAAACAAACAAAAAGGAAAATAAACAGAAC
This sequence comes from Nicotiana glauca, assembly GCA_026770625.1. Lineage (NCBI taxonomy): Eukaryota > Viridiplantae > Streptophyta > Magnoliopsida > Solanales > Solanaceae > Nicotiana > Nicotiana glauca. The sequence goes on along the minus strand of MU670055.1, from coordinate 43,950 downwards.
TCACCGATATGGCTCGACTTCGAATTTGACGGGTTTTCATTGGCATTTTTGGATCACAACTGCCCTTAATCATGTGTTTTTTGTGAGAAAACACATGATTAAGGGCTATTATAGCCCCAAAATTAGAGAATCCCCAACATTAGGGTTTTAGGGTATTTCCGACCAAAATTCGATTTAACATTCGAAAGGCTCTGGTGATATTCGAAGAAATCTGGTTGGGGATTGGAGATGAGGGAAGTTAGGGGAGTGTAGGGTGTGAACTTGGGGTCAGTTGGACAAACTTGCATTTTGGCCAAAAATTTAAACTAAGATTCGAGAAGTTTGGTTGTGATTTGAGTGAAACTAAGGCCGGATTTGAAATAAGAGGGAAGAGTAGATCCTATGGTGTAATTTTGAGGTGATTTAGAGCATCGCCGGCGGCGGCGGTGATTTTCGGCCGGCGGCAGATGGCGGACGGCGGAGGAGTGGCGGAGACGGTGGTGGCGGCTGGAGACAGGGGGAAGGGTACGAGCAAGGGGGTAATGGTCTCCAGGGTTAGTATGATTTTCGGATAGTTTTATTAAATGGCCTTGTATGAATGGGGACCGCTGGATGATAGGCGATGGACGACTTGGATTACTTTGACGCCAAATGGCATCGTTTTTGTATATGGG
>MU670055.1:13933-37151 GCA_026770625.1 Nicotiana glauca | reverse complement strand
AAGAGGTGGTAAAGAAAGAGGTTATCAAGTGGTTGGACGCCGGTGTGGTCTACCCAATCTCGGATAGTTCATGGACCTCTCCGGTCCAATGTGTGCCAAAGAATGGTGGAATGATGGTCGTCACTAATGCCAACAATGAGTTGATTCCCACCCAGACGGTCACAGGTTGGAGAGTGTGTATGGATTATAGAAAGCTCAACAAGGTCACGAGAAAAGATCATTTCCCTCTACCATTCTTGGACCAAATACTCGATCGTTTAGCAATCCAGGCTTATTATTGTTTCCTTGATGGCTACTCGGGATACAATCGAATTCTCATTGCCCCAGAGAACCAGGAGAAGACAACCTACATGTCCATATGGCACATTCGCTTTCTCGAGAATGCCATTTGGACTTTGTAATGCCCCGACGACCTTCCAAAGATGTATAATGGCAATCTTCACCGACATGGTGGAGGATATTCTGGAGGTCTTCATGGACGATTTTAGCATGGTGGGGGACTCATTTGAAGAATGCCTAGCGAACTTGGATAAGGTGTTGAAAAGATGTGAGGAAACCAATCTTGTACTTAACTGGGAGAAATATCACTTCATGGTGCAAGAGGGTCTTGTGTTGGGTCACAAAATCTCAAAACATGGAATTGAAGTCGATAAGGCGAAAATTGAGGTGATCTCAAGGCTCCCTCCCCCTCCTTCTGTCAAAGGGGTGAGGAGTTTTTTAGGTCACGCCGGGTTCTACCGGCGATTCATTAAAGACTTTTCAAACGCTGTGAACCCGCTTTGTAAATTATTGGAAATGGATGTCAAGTTTGTCTTTGATGAGAGGTGTATGGAGTCCTTTGAGTTATTTAAACACAAGTTGACCACAACCCCCATCATCACCGCACCAAATTGGGAATTGCCTTTTGAACTTATGTGTGATGCGAGTGATGTAGCGGTAGGTGTGGTGCTTGGCCAAAGAATCAACAAAATATTCCATCCTGTGTATTATGCTAGCAAGACGATGAATGATACACAAAGAAACTACATGGTGACAGAAAAGGAACTCTTGGATATTGTGTTTGCGATGGATAAACTCGCCCTTATCTTATGGGAATGAAGGTGATCATACATACGGACCATGCAGACCTCCGGCATTTGATGACAAAGAAAGATTCGAAGGCAAGGTTGATGAGATGGGTGCTACTCCTTCAGGAATTTGATCCAGAGATTGTGGTTAGGAAGAGAAGCGAGAATCAAGTCGCGGATCATTTGTCCCGGCTAGAGGAAGAGGGGAGACCAAGCAATGGTGTTGAGATAAATGTTGCTTTCCCCGATGAGCAGCTTCTTTCCATTTCTATGGGTGACATACCTTGGTTTGCGAACATCAACAATTTCATAGTGACCGGCAATTTCCCGTGTGAGCTCTCTTCCAACCAAAGGAAGAAACTCAAGCGGGATAGCTTGGATTTTTATTGGGATGAGCCGTATTTGTTTAAAATTTGTACGGACGGGGTAATAAGAAGATGTGTGCCAAAAAGAGAGAAAATGACATATTGGAGGCTTGCCACTGTTCTCCTTATGGTGGTCATCATGGGGGAGTGAGGACGGTGTCAAAGGTTTTAAGTTGCGGCTTCTATTGGCCGACTTTGTTTCAAGATGTTAGCAATTTGGTGAAGAGATGTGATGTATGCCAAAGAGCCGGCGGGATTTCAAAAAGGGATGAGATGCCTCTCCATACAATTCCCGAGGTAGATATTTTTTATGTTTGGGGCATTGATTTCATGGGCCCGGTTGTGAGCTTTTGTGGGAACACGTATATTCTCGTGGCGGTGGACTGTGTCAAAGTGGGTTGAAGCAGTGGCTCTTCCCAACAATGAGGCCCGGAGTGTCGTGGCATTTTTGAAAAGGAATATCTTCACTAGATTTGGAACCCCTCGTGCTATCATTAGTGAAGGGGGTCCCATTTTTGCAACAAGGCGTTTGATTCATTGCTCGCTACATATGGAGTTAACCACAAAGTAACTACCCCCTATCATCCACAAGCAAGCGGTCAAGTGGAGGTTTCAAATCGGGAAATTAAGAGTATTTTGTCCAAAACGGTGAATGCTAATAGGACTGATTGGTCGAAGAAGTTGGATGACACTCTTTGGGCTTATCGGACAGCTTATAAGACTCCGATTGGTACGTCTCCATATCGGTTGGTGTTTGGTAAGGCTTTCCATCTCTCGGTGGAACTAAAACACAAGGCTGTGTGGGCATTGAAAAAATTAAACTTGGAATGGGATGTTGCGGCTAAACTCCGAGTGGAGCAATTGAATGAACTTGATGAGTTTAGATTTCATGCTTACTCCAGCTCGTCCTTGTATAAGGACAAGATGCAGTACCTTCACGATAAGTATGCTCGGGGAAAAGAATTCAAGGTGAGCAACATGGTTCTTCTTTTCAATTCCCGGTTAAGGTTATTTCCGAGGAAGCTCAAATCTAAATGGAGTGGTCCCTTTGAAGTGGTCTTTGTAACTCCTTTTGGTGCTCTTGATTTTAATAACAAGAATGGTGAAGTGTTCCGGGTCAATGGGCATCGTGTCAAGCACTATTGGGGAAAGATTGATGACAGCCACGTGGTGGCACTTATTCATTTGAAGTGATATGATGGTAACATGCGTCGTGCCGCGACGTTAAATCAGGCGCTTCTTGGGAGGCAACCCATGTCTTTTTCTTTTTCTTTGATTTTCATTGTAGATTAGGATTTTGAGCTAATTGTTTGTGAGATGTTGTAGGACTTATGTTGAACCAGTGCAAAACAAAAGTGCAAAAGAGCAGAGCCTCTGAAAAGTGCCAGTGCGGCCGCATCCTCTCTGGTGCGGTTCGCACCAGCTTGATCTGAGTTTGGCTAGTCTCTAAAGTTTCCACAAGCGGCCGCAAACCTGTTTGAGCGGACCGCGTTGTTCCCACGGGGCCACATCCACAACTGCGCGCCCGCGTCAATTTTTTTATGTAAGCTGGTATGAGGTAAGTCCAGTGCAGCCCGTGGTCATCTTCACGCGGCCGCGCTGGAGGGTAAGTTTAGGCCCCACCGTCTTTTTCTATAAATAGACTCCTAAGGCTTCATTGAGAAATTTTCGCCAAATCACTCTCTAAACCCTAAAATTTTACTATTCACCCTGAGACTCTCATTTGTGCTAGCATCCAGAGTAAATCTTCATAATCCTGGTAACGTTTTCTCACATTAATCATTATGTAGCTGTTAGTTTTAATTTTGTTCATAACCCAGTAGCTATAACTTCTTTGTTTTTCATTATTTTTCTTAGTTTTGTGATTAGGATAGTTATCTGTTGTTCTTCAAGTACTGGGCATGATTATCAATGATGTTAATCGAGTAGGGACAAGGTAGGATGCTTGAATTTGAACGAAATAAGCAAAAAAAATGTTAAACCCTAATTGTCCCTGATCTCGTACCCCAATGCGGCCGCGGTCATGATCTCGCGGTGCGCATGCCCTTGATGCGGCCGTGTCCTTGATTCACGCGGTCCGCATTAATTTTGATTCTGAAGGCTAAAGTAATGCCAGCGCGCCCGCATCCTTGATTGCACGGTCCGCGCTAGTCCCGCGCAGCCGCATCCCTCGTTCACACAACCCGCGTTGGCTAGATTCAGAGAGGCCAGTTTTGGTTGATAATCTAGTGCAGCCCGTGGTCTTGATCGTGCGGTCCGCGCTGGACCCCGCGTGGCCGCATCCTTTCTCGGGCGGCCCGCATTGCTCTTGTCTGCAACATTTCATCCTGATGTTCTGCTTTAGTATGCATATGATAATACACTGCACTTGCCTATACTAACAATGTTAGAATCGTTTGTGTGCAGAAAATGGTGAAACAAATAGGACGCGTTGCCAAACAACCCGGTCGGGGTGAACCCTCCCGTGGAGGAAAGGCTAAGCTGAAGAAACTCACTCCCCAACCAAAACTAAAGACAAAAAAGCAAGTAGTGACAGATAAGGATCAGTCGGGGAGTGAGTACCTTCCCTCTCAGGAACTATCAGCTGATTCGGGGCAAGTCCCCTCAGTCCCAGCCCAAGCTACACAGGTTGTACAGTCTGAGTCATCTGATGGCTCTTGTGGGAACACGTATATTCTCGTGGCGGTAGACTATGTGTCAAAGTGGGTTGAATCCATGGCTCTTCCCAACAATGAAGCCCGGAGAGTCGTGGCATTTTTGAAAAGGAATATCTTCACTAGATTTGGAACCCCTCGTGCTATCATTAGTGATGGGGGGTCCTATTTTTGCAACAAGGAGTTTTATTCAATGCTCGCTAAATATGGAGTTAACCACAAAGTGACTACCTCTATCATCCACAAGCAAGCGGTCAAGTGGAGGTTTCAAATCGAGAAATTAAGAGTATTTTATCCAAAACGGTGAATGCTAATAGGACCGATTGGTCGAAGAAGTTAGATGACGCTCTTTGGGCTTATCGAACGACTTACAAGACTCTGATTGGTATGTCTCCATATCGGTTGGTGTTTCGTAAGGCTTGCTATCTCTCGGTGGAACTAGAACACAAGGCTATGTGGGCATTGAAAAAATTGAACTTGGAATGGGATGTTGCGGCCAACCTCCGAGTGGAGCAATTGAATGAACTTGATGAGTTTAGATTTCATGCTTACTCCACCTCGTCCTTGTGTAAGGACAAGATGAAGTACCTTCACGATAAGTATGCTCGGGGTAAAGAATTCAAGGTGGGCGACATGGTTCTTCTTTTCAATTCCCGGTTAAGGTTATTTTCGGGGAACCTCAAATCTAAATGGAGTGTTCCCTTTGAAGTGGTCTTTGTACATCCTTTTGGTGCTCTTGATCTTAAAAACAAGAATGGTGAAGTGTTCCAGGTCAATGGTCATCGTGTCAAGCACTATTTAGGAATGATTGATGACAGCCACGTGGTGGCACTCATTCATTTGAAGTGATATGATGGTAACATGCGTCGTGCCGCGATGTTAAATCAGGCGCTTCTTGGGAGGCAACCCATGTCTTTTTCTTTTTCTTTCATTTTCATTGTAGATTAGGATTTTGAGCTAATTGTTTGTGAGATGTTGCAGGACTTGTATTGAACCAGTGCAAAACAAAAGTACAAAAGAGCATAGCCTCTGAATAGTGCCAGTGCGGCCGCATCCCCTCTGGTGCGGTCCGCACCAGCTTGATCTGAGTTTGGCTAGTCTCTGAAGTTTCCACACGCGGCCGCACACCTGTTTTAGCAGCCCACATTGTTCCCACGCGGCCGCATCCGCAATTGCGTGCCCGCTTCAGCTATTTTATGCAAGCTGGTATGAGGTAAGTCCAGTGCAGCCCGCGGTCATCTTCACGCGGCCGCGCTGGAGGGTAAGTTTGGGCCCCACCATCTTTTTCTATAAATAGACCCCTAGGGCTTCATTGAGAACTTTTCGCCAAATTGCTCTCTGAACCCTAAAATTTTACTATTCACCCTGAGACTCTCATTTGTGCTAGCATCAAGAGTAAATCTTCACAATCCTGGTAACTTTTTCTCACATTAATCATTATGTAGCTGTTAGTTTTAATTTGTTCATAACCCAGCAGCTATAACTTATTTGTTTTACATTATTTTTCTTTGTTTTGTGGTTAGGATAGTTATTTTTTGTTCATCAAGTACTGGGCATGATTATCAATGATGTTAATCGAGTAGGGACAAGGTAGGATACTTGAATTTGAACGAAATAAGCAAAAAAAAATGTTAAACCCTAATTGTCCCTGATCTCGTACCCGAGTGCGGCCGCGGTCATGATCTCGCGGTTTGCATGCCCTTGACGCTGCCGCGTCCTTTATTCATGCGGTCCGCGTTAATTTTGATTCTGAAGGCTAAAGTAATGACAGCGCGGTTGCGTCCCTGATTGCGCGGTCTGCGCTAGTCCCGCGCGGCTGCATCCCTCGTTCACGCGGCCCGTGTTGGCTAGATTCATAGAGACCAATTCTGGTTGATATTCTAGTACGGCTCGCGGTCTTGATCGTGCGGTCCGCGCTGGACCCCTTGCGGCCGCATCCCTTCTCGCGCGGCCCGCGTTGCTTTTGGCTACTAAGCTATCTGCAATATTGCATCCTGATGTTCTGCTTTAGTATGCATATGATAATACACTGCATTTGCCTATACTAACAATGTTAGAATCATTTATGTGCAGAAAATGGTGAAACAAAGAGGATATGGTGCCAAACAACCCGGTCGGGGTGAACCCTCTCAGGAAGGAAAGGCTAAGCTGAAGAAACTCACTCCCTAACCAAAACTAAAGGCAAGAAAGTAAGTAGTGACAGATGAGGAGCAGTCGGGGAGTGAGTACCTTCCCTCTCAGGAACTATCAGCTGATTCGGGGCAAGTCCCCTCAGTCCCTGCCCAAGCTCCACAGGTTGTACAGTCTGAGTCGTCTGATGGCTCAGCAGCGGGTAGCAGCAAGTACTCCACTTCCCCTACAGCTTCAATATCTGGGGATAGTGCTGATAGTGATGATGTGGTCCAGGTTAGTGGGGTACCCGAGGTTGGTGGTATGGAACGAACGAACAAAGCTGAAGTGTGGGAGGACCGCTTTGTTAGTCAAGTGGCCTTCCACAAATTTCGGTAAATGTGGTCCAAAAGACATCTAATCCCTGAGAGGTGCATCATAACCAAGGACTTATTGCCACTCCTACCCAAAGCCTATGAACAATTTCAAACTAGAAGAGGGTGGGACCACTTCAGTGACGGGTTGATAAAAGCAAATGAACACATGGTCAAAGAGTTCTACACCAATGTAGCCTACGCCAAAAAGGACTCCACTGCGACCAAAGTGAGGAACAAGAATGTTGTGTTTTTGGGAAAAACACTTAATGACTATCTGGGTTTCAAAAATGAAGACGAGACCCAATACTTGGAGAAGCTGGCGATGAAGGAGGAGGTTCGCCCATGGTTAGCTGAGTTCTTGGCACATCCGGGTGTTGTTCCGGATTGGGTGCAGGCAGGGGTAAAAATCTTAAGGAAGAATCTGAATTTCAAGGCGAGAGGGTGGCTTACCTTTGTTTGCAACAGGCTGGATCCCACTTCAATGACCAGACCATCCCTTTTCCTCGGGCTGTGCTCATTGCTTCCATTATGGCTGGATTCCCTATCAATGTGGGGAATGTTATGTTCAGGGCGATTACTGCTATGGGGATCAACAGCGTGTGGAACTACCTTTTCCCCAACACTCTGACACTGTATTTTAGGGATTTGAAGGTGAAGAAAATGCCTTATGATATGAAAGTGCGCCCGGTGGCCTCCTTCTCCTAGTTCAGTATTCAAGGGCCAGACAACCCAAAGGGGGACAAGAAAAGCAAGTCATTCACCTCTGCCCCAACTCGCTAATCTGAGGAGCCAGTTGAGGTAGATACTTCTGTCGAGCCTTCTACAGAGTTTACATCCATTCCAGCTGTTTTTGTCCCAGTTGATAGGCCTTCCTCTTCTGCGGGCCCTAATTCTTCAGCTGGCCCTACAGTTCCCATTTCCCAGACCAACCCATTTACAGCCCAGCGGCTAGCCACGACATTGGCCAGTTTGAACAACTGGATGTCAGTTGCGACATCCAAGTTGTCCATATTAGCCACTTCAGTTGAGTCCCAGTCTATCCCGGCCACTATCAAGGTTCCTCTGTCTATTGAGGAAATACTGAAGATGCTCCTAGCCAACCAGAAGAAGATAATTAAGACTCAGACTGTCTTGACTAAGGTAGTTGGGGCACACAGCACAGCTTTGGAGAAGTTGGCCCAGGAGCATAAGAAAATGAGGAAGTTCAGGGCATCAAAAGAGTCGGTAAAGGTACTACGAGAAAATGTGGACAAGCTAATAGTGGATCAAATGTCGTTAGACTTGTTATTCGGGGACCCAGCCTCTCCAGCAGCAGCCCCAGTACCTGAGCCACAGCAGGAGTAGGCACCCAAGCCACTGAGGAAGAAGAGGAAGTCGCCCAGCACTGATGGAGTCGTGATTGAGTTGGCTGAGGTTGAGGTCACTCCCTCCGGTGATGTACCAGATATTCCACCGGTCCAGCAGCAGGATCCTATACCAGCTCCAGAGCAGCAGGCCAGAGACCAGTCTGAGGTCCCGGCTACTACAGAGGATCAGGGGACGACAGGAGTCCTATGCATGTGGACTAGGTTTAGGGAGCCCTCTATATCCTTTATTTGTGATTTTTATGCTTATTTTGGTAGTTGGCATTGGGGACAATGCAAGCTTTTATTCGTGGGGTTGTGCCCTACTATTTTGATTTATATATTTGGATGACTGTACATATATATTTGACTTCTAGTTTATGCTTTTTGGATTTGATAGTTGGCCTGTATATAACTTTTCATTTTGGCTACTTTTCAACTTTATGTATATATTCATTCTTCGTTGTATATTCTACTCCCCCATTGTACATATTCATTCGGTTTTTCAATTTTCGTTAAAATTTTTCGTTTTAGCTTAGTAGTGAGGCTTGTAGCCTTTTGTTTTGGTTTTGGCGTTTTCAATAAGCCCTTGGTTTTATTAATGCCACGGTTCTTTCCAAGGGTAAAGTATTGTGCGAACCGGGTGGCTCTTCCCAATGATAGATGGTGTGACAACCTTCTTAAGGGTTTGAGTCCGTGTTTGATTTTTCCTTTTAATTTTCAATATTTCGTAGTTAAGGGGACCTCAGGCAAGTTTCACTTGGGCCTAAAACATTTGCCTTTGATTCCATGATCAAAGACATAATGTTGTGTTTAGGGTGGTGAAAGTTGTGGCCTCGAGACTCTTGTGATGACCAAACAATCATCATATGGTTGTGTGGGGCCATTGCGCACTTGAATCGTAACTAAGATTGTTGTGGGCCCTCTACTCAATGTCTTTAGCAATCCTTGAGTGTGTGCGGTGAGAATTCGAATTGTGAGTCTAAGTTCTGAGCCGATGATCTAGAACTTGCCCCGAGTGTTTGTTGAGGCAAAATCCTAGGTGAAATTTGGCTTAAGAAGTGATTATAGGCTTTCCTTGATCCGAAATGCTAAGATTTAACAATTCCATGACGTACCAATGAAATGATCCCTAGTTAACCCCTTTGAGCCTTAAACCTTCTCTTTTCAAGAACAAAAGCTACAAGCCAATACCCGTTGTTAATGATACCCTCTCTTGGCTCCCAAATCTTCCCTTGAGTAGATGGAAAATGTCTAAGTTTGGGGGGGGGGGACAAGAAAGGAAATAATTTGGTAAAAGGTACAAAAGCAAAAAGAAAAGGAAGGCAATGAAAAAGGAAGAAAAGATAAGACAAAGAAAAATACCAAATTGAATAAGATCAAAAAGGGGATTCAAAGAAAACAAAAGTGAAAAAGGTTGTGAAAAAGTAGAAAAAGGAGAAATGTGTTGAATTTCATAAGAAAGAGCGACAGTGTGTCTCTCTAACCCCTCGAAAAAGAAGTGAATACTCAAATGAGTCAAGAAAGTGTGCCAAATGAATCAAAAGAAGTGCTTGAGGGAAGATTGAACCCACGTGAACAAAACATATCCTACCCTTACCCAAAAGCCTTTACAATGACTCCACAAAAGCCCTATATGATCTTGAGTTGAACGGAACCTACATTAGTGGATACTTACATAAGGGGCAAGCATATGGTACCTAGGGCCGGACTTGTGACCTTCTTTGTGAGAGAAATGAGAAAAAAACCCATCAACCTTGATTTGTGTGTCATTACTCTAAAAGGTAAGGTTTGCTTAGGGAGAGTTGAGGATGTGTGAGTTTGGGTTCCACATGACCAAGGTATTTGAGAAGAGCTCCTTGATAAAATGAGTCAACCCTTGATGCTCTTGTGTCGCACTAGATCCACAGTTTTTCAAAAGCTTAAAATGTGTTAATGATGCATTCGTATTAAGGGTAAGTGTTAGTCCCAATTGATGCGTGATGAGGTTACTTTAGGATAAGCTGGAATTACTTGGATGTTTCCCTTTGAGGGGTGGGTCTTATTTTATTTGCTTGAGGACAAGCAAAGGTTTAAGTTTGGGGGAGTTGATAACTGTGATTTTAACACGTGTTAGGCTCATACTTGCCTATGCTTTTTGTATGAATTGCCATAAAATAGACCCAAAATGCTTACAAGTTGTGCTTGATTGCAGGTTTGAACGATAAGATGACAAAAGTAAAGAATTGGCTCAAAACGGAGTGAAACCTGCTCAAGTGTCAAAGATCATTGAAGTGATGAAATTCAGAGCTTGGTGCGGACCGCACCATCATGTCATGCGGCCGCTTCAGATAAGTTCATAGAAGGCATAAGTCATTTGTCCATTTCATGCGGCCGTGCAATCATGACATGCGGTCGCGCCAAAGAAGTTAAGAGACTTGTATTTTCCAATAGCAATCGACGCGGCCGCGATCAAGGTCACGTGGTCCGCGCCCAATCAATGCGGCCGCACCGCAGGGTCACGCAGACCGCACTAGAAGAGTTCAGAGCCCATCATAAGCCACTCATGCGGCCGCACAACAAAGTCACGCGGCCCGCGTTGGTCTCCATGCGGTCGCGTGTCAATTTTATTCGGTCCGCATCACCTATTTAAAAGAGCAAGAATTAGAAGTCAAATAATCAAGTGCGGCCGCGGTCGTGTTTGTGCGGCCCGCACTGTCCCCACAGGGGCATTTATGTTCGGTTTTTCCAGCCCACTATAAATAGAACATTTGCATTTTTAGGTTAAGTTTTGTGCACCTGATAGCAGCTGCGCTCGTGAGACATTTGTATTAACCTATTTTCGGCATTTTGAGCTTATTTCATCATAGATTATTGTAGTTTAACATTAGCAATTAATTAATATGTTGTTTCATCTTCTATTTTTTTCAGTTTCTTCTCTAGTTATGTCTAGCTAAACCCATTAGCTAGGGTTGTGGCTCAACCCTAGTGTGGGTGATTAATGGTTGTCACTTATTAATGATAGATTGATATTGGATTTTTGTTATTTGGGTTAATTTTATTGTTTAATTAAGGATTGGTGGTTGCAAACATTGATTCTAGCTTAGTGGGCCTTGACCCTTCTTGAGAAAGAGAGTCTATGACCCCAAAATTGACCCAACAAGGAATTGGGATGGACCCATGAGAAATGGTAGTCCCAATTAACTAGTTAAACCTCGAGAGAGTAATCACCCTACTTCAACCTTAGTTGCTTGATCTAATTGGTCTACCCAATTGGTCTCGAGAGAGTCAATTGGGCAAAATTGCTCTCCCTACCGAGAGGTGTGAGAGTGGGTACAATTGTGCAAGGGTAATAACATTGAGTTCAAATATGTCAATCTATTGTTAGTACGTTCTACCCGTTAGTTAACCACCTAGGTAATGCCATGACCCTAGTGCATTTCTCTATATTGATTACATCTTAGCAAATATTTCTTAGCATAATTTAGTCTTATTTTTAGTTGATAATAGTAGTGATAACAAGAAAATCCAAAAATGTTAGAAGTACAATTAGAAGCACAAACGCATTCTTAGTCTATACAAATACACAACTCCATTCCAAACTCCCTGTGAAAAATCGACCCCGATACCACTATTCGAGTAAAAGTATTAGCGCCCGCTCTTCCTACCATAGTGTAAGGTTGAGTTTTCCGAGATCAGTGGTATACTGTTTGGGAGGTCTGCGGTCGAAATTTGGTCGTGGTCTACGAAAACTTTTGCGAGGGGGAGGTGATTGATAGTGGGCTTGTTGGGTGTTGTAGGCTTGGTAGACGTGTGCAGATTGAGAGTGTCTGGGTGAAATAGGATGATATGTGGGTGGTGGAGGCGATTGGTAAGTAGATGGTGGAGCTTGGTAAGAAGGCAAGGGTGTTTGGTAAGCAGGTTTATATGTGAGAGCAGATATTGGATAGATTTGGTATTTTGTTCGGGATTTTGTTCTTTGTGCAACCATCACGCCACTCACATCTCTTTTCTTGGTTGTGCCACCAGACTGTAGAGCCTTGTTGGTAGCCTGTAATGCTTCAAAGTTAGTGACCATACCACTTTTAATACCTTCCTCGATCCTTTCCCCTAGCTTGATGATGTCGAAAAGTTTCTGGCCCTCAATCAGCATCAACCTCTCATAATATTATGGGTCTTGGGCTCGAACAAAAAACCGGTTCATTTGTTCTTCCTCTAAAGCCGGCCTGACCTTAGCAGCTTCTGATCTCCAATGAGTAGCATATTCGCGAAATGTCTCCGTGGGTTTCTTCTTTAAGTTGTGGATGTAGAATACATCTGGCACATTCTCCTGTTGAAGCTGAATCTGTCCATGAAATCGGACGCCATACTTACCCAATTTGTCCACTTCTTTGGGTCTTGTCTAATGTACCAAGACAGAGCATCTCCTTTCAGACTTCTCATAAAAGGCTTCATGCAAATATTTTCATCTTTTCCTACTCCGACCAGCTTGTCGCAGTAGGTCCTCAAATGAACCCTCGGATCCCCTATACCGTCGAACACCTCGAACTTGGGAGGTTTGTACCCCTCGGGCAGTTCGACATCTGGTTGAATGCAAAGGTCTTCGTTATTTAGTCCCTCGATCCCTGTGCTTCCTTCAACACCCTGGATTCTGCTAGTTAGCTTCTTGAGTTCTTCCACCAAATTCCTGATAAGAGAGTCTTTTCATCAGACTCAGGTGTGCTCGAGGAGGGTTGAATGAGGTGTGGTATGGTTTCCACATAGATAGGGGTGTTGTGGTGAGTGTGAAAATAATCATTTACAGGTTCCGGGAAGAGCAGCAGGGTATGGCAATTGTTGCAGGAGTGGTTTGGTGGTTTCGGGATATTCTGTGGAGGTGCGGGGTTTTGGGTGTTGGGAAAGTTGTCAGCTGGGGTGGTGAGGGAGAATGACATGCTTGCTAAGTTCCGAACTTAATCCAATTCTACCTGAAATTTCATCAACTTCTGCTCGAGCTGGGAGGCACTTTCCTTGGAAACCTGAATACCCTGAGTAACCTTTACTCGTTCAACTGAGTTCTCCTTTCTGATGTTGCCCAAATCTTCCATTTTTCCCTTGTTCTTGTTTCTGATAGGAGGAGGAGGAGGAGGTGGTGGATGACCCTTGGATCTTGTGGAGTATGACGATGATGCCAGAGTGCACGAACTAATCTTTGGGGAGGGGAATAAAACAAAGGTAGCAAGTTAGTTCGGGTTGTAAGAAAGAGAAGTTGCGGTATTTAAACACATAGTGCGGAAATATAATTCGTGTCCTAATTTGGAGCCTCATTGTGCCCGAGGTAGTCCTAGCGACAAGTTGACTTGGAGAACTTATAATGCTAAATGCCTCATTTTATTGATAAAAATAAGACGAATCCCAAAACGACACTAAAATAGCAGAAAAATAAAAATGTCACTACTGGCCATTGGCCTTATTACATTTAAAATAGAAAGAAAAGAATCCTATCTATTTGGTCCCAAAAGGACCTTCCCCAGACTCGAAATCTTTCGCTCCGTCAAACAGCTTCACCAGCTCACGTAGTCCTAGCAGCAAGTAAGCTCTAGCCAAGTATCCTCCTTCGCTTCCCTCAGCATTCTGGAAGTTTTCGATCCTCTGGATGAACTTCTTTCTAGCTCCACTAAACCCCGCTCCAAATACTCTAGTCTCTTGTTGGCACTGACAGTCATGTCTTTCCATTCTTCAATCAGCTTTTGATGGGCTTCTTGAATTTCTCGATGCTCACTTTCGCATTCCCGAATCCTCTTGCATAATTGGTTGTACTTAACCTGTACTTCAGCCTTTTCATCGATGATCTAGTGACCTCGAACAAACTCGGATTATCCTAACCCACTATGATCGTCTTCCAACCAGCTTGGATAGTACGGAGTATAACCAGTATGGTACCTATCTGGTTCTATGGAATCCTTTCCCAGGATGATTTTGCAGTGCCACATATGCTGAACTTGACACTTTATGGGCTATCGTCATCTTGAAAGTCTTTCCTGAAGTGACTCATTTTGTTAACCCTTGGTATAACCTACCATCTTCCTGCTTGCCTCATGATACGGAGAGGGACGTAAGGATAAGTTCCTCTCAGACCAATAAGTATAATAAATAGTGCATCCCAAGATCGGATAATGAACTCTTCGGTAGGGAACCATTTGAACATCCATTGCACTTGATCCTCTTTCAGATTTTGGAACAACTCTACCCATCCTTTAGCATCCTTTGGTTGAACAAACCTGTTAGGCATATATATCATTCGCTTTGGCTGATGGAAAGCGATATGATTATCCCAGTCCCTGCGCAAGATCTTTTGTCGATATTCACCCTTCTAGAGGTGTTCCATGAGCTAGAGTTGGAGCATCAAGTTACAACCCTCAAAGTGTTTGGCCCCTCGTTGACAGTTTTCCAGGGCTCAGTATATTTCCGCAATGATCATAGGTACTATGCTAAAAGGTTGCCCGCCAAGTCCTTCCATTAAGGTCTTAGTGACCATGGCCAATCTGGTATGGATTCTAGCCTTATTCACAGGAAACACTATCATTCCCAAAAAGCAGAACATAAAGATGAAGACTCTTCTATGGATATGCCCCAATGATGTGAGGGTGAATTCATCCGGGTAGGTATGGTAGGACTTACTATAACTGTACCTCCCGTACAGGTAGTCGAAAGGGATGTAGTAATCCTTCAAGCAAGTCAAGTCTGTGTTCTTCTTCAGTCCCATCATCTTGAGAAAACCCTTACCCTTGCGATTTTCTGGCATAAGCAAACCTGGAGTCTCCCATGGGATACCAGCTAGTCCGCCTATTTCCTAGAGAAAAGGTGTCATTTTAAGGTCCCCGAAATGGAACACGGATCTATCACCATCCCAGAATAGTGTTGCAGCCTCTATGATTTTGTTGTTGGGTTGGATTTCCAAAAGAGAAGGCAAATTTCCCAAATATTTGTAGACGAGGGTCTGATCATTGGAGTGAAAGTCTTCCCACCAGTTTAGCAACCATGGGTGGATGTTGGTTACCATGCCAAATCTGGGGGCTTCGTGCCTCATTTTCTGCAAAACAAAGTGTTAGGCTCTTACCCCCACCAGACTCGACTATTAAATATCAATAACTGGCATAAGCAGCATTTAGTTCTCCAAATAAATGCACAGACGTGGTAGTGTCCATTTGGGTTCCAAGGAAACCCAGTGGACTTTGGATAAGGCTATCTTAAAGAGACATTATGCGGACAACATAACTGACTCAGCTAGGTTTGACAATGATGCATGCACAATTGAACAGAGAAAGGTTTCTATGGGGTGTTAGACCCGTACCCTTGAGCGGACAACTCAAGAGGGAAAGGCATGGAACCGTCGACTAAACCGCTGATCAACTGGTTTTACCGCAAATACGCCTTTGCCAAATTTAGGGGTGATTATATTGGAAGGGCGCAACCACTCATTATAAGCGTTGCTATGGTATTTGTTTGGCACGAGTGGAATATGATGTTGAATATGCAATTACAAGAATGAAAAAAATTGTCACGTATTTGCACGTTCATACACTAATGATTGCACTAATTGCTCATAATTACAATAGTATTAAAGGAAAACGGTAAAACAAAGCATTAAAGAAAAGAAACAAATAGCCAAGTCAGTTTCATAGTAGAAAGGAAATAAAAACATTAAATATAGTAATAAAGAGGTAGTAAAGTCACAAATAGCATGAAATGGTAAAACCTTAAAAGAAATTCCCAGCAGAGTCCCCATGTTGTCGCGCCCCCTTTTTCTAAAGCGAAATCGGGTTTATGACATTTGGGAGGACAACTTGTTCCCTTTTGGAAATTGGGTTTGGAATTGAAGATTTTCTACCTAATTATTAAAGTGGATTAGGACACTAAGAAGGGTTTGAGTTGAAGAACCAGAGTTTGGGTAAGGGCTAGAAATTATCTCGGGGGGAAGGTATTAGGCACCCCATATCACGACCCAATTTCCATACCCGGTCGTGATGGTGCCTCTCGTGAAGACAATGCCTGCGAACTAACCCAAAACGTCTCTTTAACAATTATTAAACATAATGAATAGAAAATACAACTTAATGGCATTAAAACCGTTAATTACAACCCAACACAACCCGACCAGGGTATCACAAGTTACGAGCATCTAAAGAAGACTGAACACAACTACTGGGCCAATAATAACATACAGAATAAAATATGGAATCAAAAGATGAAGTCCGGTGCCGCGAACGCTGGTGGTCACCTTGCCCACTACAATAGTAATACCTTCAATCAGCTGTTAACCCACTTCCGGGTGAAAATTACCTGCAACTGCACACGAGGTGCAGGGAGTAAAGTGAGTACTCTAACTCAATGAGTAATAAGAGTAAATAATAACTGAGTGGCAAGAAATCACGTAAAACCACTCCATCATGCTATATAGAATAGTACGACCCTTTGAGAAAATAGTAAAACCGTGAAAATCCTTTAGAAAATATTTGGTACAGTTTAAAACCTCTTTTGAAAATGTCCTCTTCCAACGATCAAGCATACGAATGCGATATCAGATAGTGCAAGTCAGCACATAAGTTAGCCCCTCGGGCACAGCACTCCATCAACAAATAACACCAGGGTATTTGGTAAACAGTGCAAGAAGTAGCATGGATGCCAATGATATGAGAGTGCTGAATGTCATGCCACGTAGTACAAACAGGAACCAATGCATGAATGCAATGCAATGCACATGACCGTTGCGATGCGCAGCCCGATCTGTTTGGGTACCCGCACTCACTGTGGGGGTTCAGACTCTGGAGGGGCTCCTACAGCCCAAGCGCAATATCAATATCACACCGCTGCGGCGTGCAACCCATTCCATCCTCAGTCCAGAAAATGCACATAAGCCACTAGGGTAATATTCAAATAACAGTTCTTATTTCCGAACGTCAAAAATATGTAGTTTAAGTTTTAAAACAAAAGTCTGACTAGACAGTTCAAATTAGTGTTTAACTCAGGACTGAAATCATTTAACATGCCAAGTATAATGGAAACAGTGACAATAATCCCTAAAGGATTCAGTCAGTTGGCACAAGGCCCAATCACGATAATTAATCCATTTTTATAAGGATATCAACTAAGCTTCAATCAATTAGGTAGTTATTTCATTAAGCGGGACAGAACCAGTCACAATCCCCGATGGTGCTCTACCCCACGCCCGTTATCCAGCCTGCAAATCACCTCAATGCAATACTATGATGTGCAAACCTGGGGTTTTAAACCCTCAGGATATCATTTACAAGTATTACTCACCTCAAGACGGTCAAAGTCTAGCTCGCTATACCCTTGCCTCTCGAATTAGCCTCCTTGTGCGACGAATCTGCCCAAAATCACAACGAATATGTCGCATTATGCTAAAGAGACAATACCCAATCGAAAGCTATCAAAAATTATCAAAATTCATGAATTTGATAAAACCCGAGCTCAGGGCCCACTTCTCGAAAGTCAAAAATTTTTACACCAAAAGTTTCCTTATCTCACCACGAGTCTATACATATCAAATTCACAAGAATCGGAGTCCATTTGACCCCTCAAATCACAAATTCTCATTCAAAAATCCAAGCCCTATTTCTTCACTTTTTAATCAAATTTCCATGAATTTAAATGTTGAAATCATAATTAGATGATGTTTCTAGGCCATGGGACTTACCGCCAATTGATTCCCAGCCAAAACCCTTCAAAAATCTCGTCAAAGGCTCCCAAGCTCGCTCAAAAATGGTGGAAAATGAACCCAAGTCGCGGATGAAATGTCCTTAGTAAACCCTTCTGTCTCCAGCTTTTTCTTCTATGAGAACGCGAGACCACTCTCGCTTTCGCGATGCATAAATTTTTCCTCTGACAAAATTGCCCTTCGCGAACACGTCTGATCTCCCACGAACGCGAAGGCCTGTCCCCTGAACCCACGCGAACGCGGCCTTCTGAACGCGAACGCTTTGAACACCCAGGCTGGCCCTCTACTTTGTTCTACGCGAATGCGTGCCCAGCATCGCGAACGCGAAGCACCAATGACTCAACCTACGCGAATGCATGGCCCTAACGCGAACGTGATAAACATTTTTCTGACCTCCAAACTTAACTCTACGCGTTCGCGACACATACTACGTGAACACGAAGAAGGAATTCTCTGCAACTCCACAACTGGAAAACCAGCAATTACACAAATCCAAAAATGATCCGTTAATCACCCGAAATCACCCCGAGGCCCTCGGGACCTCAACCAAAAACACCAACATACCCCAAAATATCATACGAACTTGTTCCAATTGTGAGCACGTGATTTTTGCCCTATATATGAGTTATTCCCATAAAATTCAAACAAAAGATTTTTTTTCTTATTTTTACAATTTTTGTGTTAATTGTTTGCATGTCATTTGTGCATGTTAAGTCATATAAAAATACAAAATATGCATTTGCATTAAGGATTTTAATTTTATTTTTAGTATTAATTAGGCATTGATTTGTTTAGAACAAATTTAAAGAAAATTTTACAAAAGGGTCCATTTTACATTCTTGTTCAAACCGGTACTAGTTTGCATCTTTCTTAAAGAGCAATTAGGAAATCTAATTTTTAAAGTTGATTTGATTGTGAGAAATAAAATAAAAAATAAATAATAAAAATATAAAATGAAATACAAAAGTAAAAATACAAAATACAAAATAAAAATGCAAAAAGAAATGAAAAGAGACACTTAATTAAAAGAAGTGAAGATAACAAAGGAAAATCAATTAAGAAATGGACGTTTGGGCCATTGAATTCAAAGTGTCTGAGCCCAAAACATCAAATTCCCGCCCAAGTCCAGCTTATTACTAACCCAGTCCATCGTCCAAATTAAAACCCCGAAACAACGCCGTTTTTGCAATGCAATCCTGGCCCTTGATGCTGGATCTAACGGACGGGAAGCTTCCTAGGTTTTTTTGGTATACATATGTCTGACTTAATTCCCCTCAGCCCCCCCCCCCTCTTGATTTTCTCTACTCAAACCCAAGACTCCCCTGTAACGCCAGTAACGAATGCCCTATCCTCACCATGCCACCACCGCCTGCCACCCCATCGCCGCCGGCCGAAAATCGCCGCCGCTGGCGGCGCAACCCTAATCCACCCCAAATTTACACCCTTAACACCTTTTCCCCCCTTCTTTCTAAACCCCAACATGGTTTTGCTCAAAACCCCACCAAACACTTCGAATTTACAAAACCCTAATCCCATCTCCGCCGCACACGGCGGCGCCGGTGTCCAAACACTTCCAAAGTTAAACAACAAAACTTCCTCCATCTCATCATCACCAATCCGTAAATAACTTTCCTCAAATCATGACCCAGCCCCTCGAATTTCAAATCCAATAATCGGTCAAAAATCATAAATTGTTCCATTGGTTTCAAACTAACACACCAGAGTCTCCTTGCTTCTCTCATGGGGAATTCGACTTCATTACACCTCAAACTTCTTTAAAGGCAGTCAAAGGTCGAACTTAAAATTAATTCGGTGAGTTCTTTTCCTAATTTTCTTTCATATTGTCTCAGTATGGGTATGAGTATTTTGTGCAATTGTCTAGTTTTGTTTCTGGTTTAGTTTGAATTTTGGACTTAGGCCATTCAACCTTTTTTTTTAAAAAAATTAGTTCTGTGTGTCCTGATTTGTCGTCTGGTTAGTTAATTGTTGGGTGTTGGTTTAATTGCGATTAGTTTAAATTGATGTTTTAATTGAATATTTTCTTTTTGTTCTGGATTTTTAGTTCAATTCTTCTGTCAAGCCTGCTTTGAAATTACTCAGTACTTTGTTAGTTTAATTAAGTTGATAATTAGTTTTAGAAAGATTGGTTATAGCTGTTAATCACAATTAGCCTTTAATAATTAAAAAAAAACTGAGGGCAGTAAAGTAGACAACATAGGGTTGGGTATGGGCAGTAATTTCTGGGAGGTTTCAGGGGTATTATAGGCATTGAAAATAGTAGTTTAATCAGAATTAGTAAATAATGAAATGAAGTGAGGATAGTATAGGAATTATAAGGGGTATAGAATCTTCTAGATTGGGGCATTAGTATAGTTTTCAATAAATAGATGTAGTAACTTGTAGTACAAGTCAGAAAATAAGAGGTAGAAATGGAAATAAAGTAGGGACTAATGGGCAAAATAAAATCTGAAGTTGCAACCTAGAATTTTCTATAAATAGGCATTCATTTGCCTTGTTTGATAAGTTTGGAACTCCTATATGTCCCCAAAAAAAATATCTGCTAAATTTCAGATATGAAATTAAGAACTTCATATCCAATTTCCTCTTCTAGATTTGAATTCCTTCAAAAAAATCCAAAAACATAGAAAACTTAATAAAAATCCAAAAACAGTTGTTCATCCCTTGAAATAGTAGAAATCTGTTAGAATAGCAACAATAATACTATTTTCATCAAATCTCTGAGATCATTCCAAAGTTCTAGTAGCTAATTCATCTCTATTAGTTCATTTCCTAGTAATTTGAAGATATTATAGTACTCTGTTCGATTTCAAACAATTTTGGGAGTCAATTTCGTTGAATCTGCTCATCTATGGAGCTTGTTAAATGCTGAATCTGGCTCTGGCTTTGAAAAGTGGTTTTTGATCCAAACCTACTCCTCCTCTGGCTGGTTGTGATTGCTGTGTTCAAATCTGCTTGCTGACTTCTTTTCTCTTCATTTATTTGGCTTAATTTTTGTTATATTCTCTGAGATCATTACCGTATAAATTTCCAGTCAAAATATGAAATGAAGTCGAAGCATGATCTGCTGTAGATTCTGTTATTTCTCTATACTTCAATTTTTTTTATGTAATTAATCAAAACTGGACAGTTGAAATTGTTTGGACCTTTTAATGCTAGTTTTGATATAGCACAACTTGTTTTTATATGTCCGTCTGATTTTTTTGAAGACTATTATGCACCTGCAATTATGCGAATGGCAAAGAAAATGCTTAGTTGTGGCCACATAGTTTAGTTTAGGTATCACACTGTCAACTTAGAGTTTTAATTATAAAGAAATGGTAATGCAAAAGCTGAATCGAAGGTCAAATATGTTTTGTCTCCCTTTTCAAAAGTAGTAGGCTAAAGGATGAACTGATAGTCGAATTTGAAATTGGAGTTTTCCTACAAGTGTTATCCCAGTTTATGAGTTTAATTGTTTGAACTTTTTCGGTGGTTTAATTGTTTGAAATCAGAGGTTTTCTACAACATTAAGAATGGCTTGTTTCCTGTTGTTCTGGATTCGAACCTGGGCTGAACGCGTCTTCGTTTTTTTTTATTCAATATGTGTTGCAATATTTTAATAGTAACTCTTGAGTAATAAAATAATTCCTGCATACTTGGGCTAAAAATTCAAGCCCAAAAGCATTGCTGAAATATGAGTGAAAATCAAGGTCCAAGTATAGTGATACTAAAAATATATAATTAGGAATATGGAAATTAATTCATGAATATAAAATTTAGTTTTGAATTAGGTAGCGGGTTCAAGCTAAAAAGATCTATCCATTTGTTTGAATTCAGACTTAAATTCGAAAACCCGGATTTATATTTTTGGATTAATTGACCCTTAGAGACAAAAATAAAAATAGAAAATTTAGTTACTTTAGTTTGACCTTTAATTAATAAAATGAGACAAGCCTCGCCAAATCAAAATACATAATTGCGGGTCCCTCATTAATTACTTAATTCAGAAATGCTTAGTATTCGGGACAGGCCGTTTAGCAAATTTTACGGCCTTCCCAAAAGATAACAACACGATAGTCAATTTAGACGCGATTTTTAATAATCTTACCTTTCTAATACGGGTGTGCATTTCATGCCACCCAAATCCAAATCCGAAAACGTTGAATAAGAATATGTCAAGGATCCGGGTGCATTTCATGTGACGTGATCCGAAAACATGTTCTTAAACGACGTTCACTTTCCTAAATAAAATAATTAACAAAAAGCGATAAATAACTTTAAAATTGCACTGTAGGTTGACATGTATTAAAATCAATTTTAGCTAAATATAACAGTTGAGCGACCGTGTTAGAACCACGGAATTCGGGAGTACCTAACACCTTCTCCCGGGTTAACAGAATTCCTTACCCGAATTTCTAGTTTGCGACTGTTAAACAGAGTCAAACCCTTCCTCGATTCGGGATTCAAATCGGTGACTTGGGACACCATAAATCTCCCAAGTGGCGACTCTGAATCTTAAATAAAACGAATCCCGTTTCGATTGTCCTTTAAGTGGAAAAACTCCTTTTTTATTATATCCCTTCCCAGGGGTGTAGTAAAGCCGTTTAAGCGAAAAAAGGAGGTGTGCCAACTCTGGTGACTCTGCTGGGGATAAAGAACCCAAAACTTCGGTTCAGGGTTCAAGAATTCAAGCTCAGTTAAATTGTTGTATTTGGCTTTATTTGGTTTTGATATATGTTCCATGCCTTACGTGCTAAATGTTTTTACCGCTTTAATATTTGTTGAATTGTGTATAAATTATCGCGAATCCCTCCCTCTTTCTGAGTCTTCTACATCATGGAGAAGGGTGCACTTTGTGTAGCTTCGCTTCTGTTAGAGTCTTTTTCCAATTTAGAATGAGGTTTGGATAAGTTGCAAAGCCGGGCGAGCTTCTATATCCCCGGTACGCTGCCTCCCCCTCGGCCCGAGTTGTTCGCTCGGGTAAGCTAGGTCTAGACTAATAAACCTAGGATTTGAACCTAGAAGAACAATAAAGTCATGCCGGATCCCTAGTAGGACGCTTATTTGTATCACGTGCATTTTGACTTAGGGGACTCAACACAGGGATTGGGTCCGTCTAGGACAGGTGACCCGAATTGAAATGACCATCCTGATGCATATTACGTGCTACTTGCAATTATTTGCTCGGCTTTGCATGTTGACCAGCTTGTATATTGATGAGTGAAAAATTGTGAAGAATAGCAGTGTTAGGACTGAGTGGGGGTAATCATTTGTTTGAAAAACCAATGCCCAAATAATACCGAAATGCTGTCGGATTTTTGAAAAATGAAAAAAAAAAGAAAATATTTGAAAAATATAGAAAGTAAATTGTTGGTCAAAAATAGTTTTGATTTTTGGCCAATCAGCCCGAACTACGCTGGTTTGATTCTCACCACGTGTGGGATACGTAGGCAACCCTCATCGGGTCCAACCACCCCTTTGCAAAAATAGCCAAAAAATGTCAAATTTTAATTTTCGTCATAAAGAAGTCGGGTGACGCAATTCTTGTTTAAAATAAGCCGAATGTCCCTCAAAAGGACGCCGGAAGGCCGTTTTTGCAAGAA
>MU670053.1:256004-287714 GCA_026770625.1 Nicotiana glauca | reverse complement strand
ATACTGATGATATACTACATGATCTGGTGGTGCAGTGACATTAGTAGGAACAAGGGTACTCCCCTTAACAACAAGTTCTACCAATCCCTCCATGGCTCAATACATTATTCTAACAAGTCCTTGGGTAATCCACTCGGACTCAATGGTGGGATCAATCCCTCCTTACATGCTTCAAATTCGCAGAGTATGGTATCAAAAGTACCAAACTTGAGAATAAGACTTAGAGAGGAAATCAACTCCCTAACTTGAGCTCTATTGCACGATTTGAGCATCAAAGAAGGATGAAATTCCTAAATATCTAAATAGCCTCCAACTTATAGATGTGGTCGACAACACACCGATAAGAGGGAGTCTACTAGATACAACTCCGAGACATCCTAGGACACTTTAAAACCTTAGGCTCTAATACCAAGTTTGTCACGCCCCAATCGAGGGGCGCGATCGGCGCTCGACCGGGTATCCCCAGTCAAGCGGACCTAGGTTCCTTTCCTATCCCATGTGTTACCCCCACATTTTCATTACTTAATAACCATNACCACATAACACTTTCACAATCACGCATTTAGTTCATTGTCAATTACTTGCACCATTAAACCATAAACACTCAATAGAAACCAATCAAACACCCAACAAACCAAACCACATGAATTTCACAAACAATCCACGTAGATATCACACACCAAATATTCGTACACCAAACAAAGTGATTTTACAAAGGTCAAAGTTAGCCATACATACCTCGTTTAAGCTTTTCTTAAGTTACTACAACGTTCCGGAAATTCTAGCAACTTCAATTTATTTTGAGACATAGCAAAATTGAGCAAAAATTAGAAAGATATTCATAACTCTAGCTCATTTGAGCATTTTATCAAATACTAGATGAGCATCTTGACTTCAAATCCCCTTTCCAAGATTTCCTTCATTCCCTAACCCAATCTTACTTATTTATGTTAAACAATCTTCCCATAAACCTAAGTTATACATGCATGTGTACACAATACTAATACACCCAAGAATCATACCTCAATAACCCATCCTATACACCAAACTCGAAATTAAAAACCTAGGGTATAGAACCTTACCTCTTAGATGAAGATCTTGTGATTGGGTTCTTTGATTCTTGAAGATTGATGCAAGATTTGGATGATTTAAATGCTGAGTTCCTCCTTCTCTCTCAAAAATACTCTCACCTCTCTCTAAAATCAGTAGGAAATGACCCCAAATGAAGCCCCAAAGTCTATATATCAAAATGGGGTCGGGTTATGAAAATTAGAAAATTAACCCTCCGATGTCAACTATGCGACCGCAGAATCCACCGCAGAATGGGTATGCGGGCCGCAAATTCGTCACAGAACTCGTTGCCCAGAACTGGGCTGTTCTGCCTCATTCTGCGACCATTTTGCGATTGCAGAATGGGTTTTGCGGTCTGCAGAGTTCAATCTGCGATCGCAAATTTCACACAGACTCGCATTTTTCCAGCTTTTGGTAATTTGATCATAACGTTGTGTAGGAATGTCCAAATGATGAACGGCTTGAAGCGTTGGAAACTAGACTCAAAGACCTTTCATTTGATATACTATTAACCACATAAAATCTTATACATATTTAGATATACTCGTTCAAAGTATGGACTAGTGCAAGATCATTGGGAATCTTAGCCTATTATGGACTCTTCCAATTTTTCTTAGACTTAGGCTTTTCCTTGGACCCCAAATTACTTACCATGATACTTATACACATATTTACCAATTACAATTGATGTACACCATGTTAATACCACATAAAATATTATAATTAGCCTACGTGGTACCACAAAATCCTAGGTTACTTAGCAAAATTTTCCGGGGCCTTACACCAAGGCCCCTACTTCACCATCAGAGGGTGGCCTCATCTGCATATTCTTGCCATGACCTATGCTAGCAAAATTACCGTAATACGCTTTCGCTAAGGGCTCAGAAGGAAACACAAAATATAAAGCACAGGAGGTAAAGGAATCTCACCGTGATTCTTGGCCAGCCAACACTTCTTAGCCAGGCCGGCCCACGACCGAACGTGATACGGGAATTTCTCGCTCAATCGCCCGATCTATCTCGACAGATCGGGGACCTCCTTTGGATGCCAAGCAGTGGCTGCAGAAAGCCCAAAGAGATTATTATGTCAGACGAAAGAGTAGTCGAAAAGCCGCTAAAGGGAAAATTGCTTACGTCGGGTGTTCTACCACTCCGAGAAGGGCATTCTCCGGGTCAGGATGATATTCGAGGTCCTCACTCAAATAAACCCCCTCACCTATCCCCGATCCTTCCCCTCATTAACACTCATGAAAAAGGATTTTTTAGACCGATGGCGGAGCTTGATTAAGTCTCAATATAGTCGAGGGCTGTACATTCTGATCGGATGATTAAGGGTAAAACTTTACCTTCAACCCCTTCGGTGAAATGTCTAAGCATCAACACTATCCTCCAAAAAGAAGGGTAGATCTGACCGAGTGTCACCTTGTATTGATCGTAGAAGTCCAGAATAACCAGGTCAATTTCCAGGGGAGGAGACTCGATGGATTTTTCAGGGCCCAGGGTGAATGTGTAAGTATATACATAAAGGAAGCTAGCCTTAAAGTTAGTAATATTATCGTTGGGACTGGGAATCTCCACCTCTACTGCCTTGCTCCATCGGCAGCCCTTCCTCACCTTGCTAATATTGGTCACAATGCTAACGTATCAAGACATGTTCTCATACTGGCCCAATATAGATGAGGTAGTCTCGACATCAAAGTCCGTTGATGTGTTGAGATCAGGTGGGTTACATTGTTCCAAAGTGGGAATCGATCTTGTTTCTTCCTCAGGTGGTCACGACGATGATGCAATATCGTTCCATCGAGGAACCTTCCTAGAAGTCCTAGCCAAGTCAAATGATAAAAACCTTTCTGGGAGAAGATGAAAGAGTGTCAAATACAAAATTTTGACTCGTGGGATTCTAAGTGGGGTGAAAATGGGAAGTATCTGGCAACCGGTACAATTATAGGGATCTCTGGGGAAGCAGAAGAGACGAACCGATGGTAGTTTGTGGGTTTCTCGATTACCGCATCTGACGGCGGCCTTGCACGGTTCTCTAGGCATAGAATTTAATGCTCTTAGATGGTCGACGTCACAAAAATGATGACCTCGAGATGATGATTTAATATCATTTCCGATTACTGCACTCTAGGAAATGCAAAGACTATTTGTATGCGGTGAAATCAGAGGGGTCTATTTCTTACCGTTAATGTACATTCGAGAAGTCATATCAGCATCTCGAGGCTGAAAGATTGTGATCGATCTCCCTCCCTCGAGGTTTGTCCATAACCCAGCAAAGATTTAGAGGATAGGGAATTTGTTCGCAAACCAATGAGGTTCCGAGGATGGGGGATTCCCGAGGCGAGCAACTAGAATCAGTAAACACTATTAGCTTGTCTAGCCATCCCATCCCTTACATTTAATTCACTCTGTACTATATTGTATTCACTTTCCTATATAAGGGGAGTCCATGTTACTTTGTAAAGGGATGATATTGCTCCAACTATTTCTCTACAAGTACAACAATATCTCTCTCTCTCTCTCTCTCTCTCTCTCTCTCTCTTTTCTTTCTAATTTGCTCGTTCTCACTGGCCCAAGACAACTTTAATATTTATCGCTTTCTTACTTGTTCTTCATTATATTGCTTGGTGTTGGCCATAAGGAGCCTTGTTTAATCATATCTTAACTGTTATCCCATTCCCGATTGCCCCCGATAGCTCGAGCTCGACCCAAGCGTCGACCCGAGGCCCTTCGTCGACCGGTCCTATACCCAGGCAGCAAGTTCCTTGGTTCGTTCAACTCCTCCTTTCAGCCTGTATCCCCTTGGTAAAAGAAGCCCATACAGTAAGCCGTTAGGTTCAGTTATCGTCCCATTTTTAACTTATATTTAATTATTAAACATCATATTCTTAGCATCATTTGCTCTAACAACTAGCCCGAGAATAGATCATGTATTTTTAGAATCCCATTTAAAAATTTAATTGTTATTAATTTTCACGGTAAACAATCCACGTGCCTCTATTTTTGAAAAAGAGGTGCAAAAGATTATTCATTTGCAGGAAATAGCAAACCAAATGGCAGATGTATTTATGAATCTGAAAAGGATAACAAAATCACATATCCCTGCAGAGAATGTTCCAATTCGTATTGATGTCCCTGTTGGACAATCTTCTAGTGTCATAGATAATGAGTCAAAAGCACACCTAAAACGCGGCACATCATTGGGTTCCAAAGATCGAAATCCTAGAAAAAGGAAAACAAATGATTAAAATGACACTACAAAAGAATCTCGTGAATAAATCCATGATTTAATAAATTCTAAGATTCATGAGAAACCTATTGAGCCCGTGACTCAATACAGTAAGGAACTATCAATAAATCTAATCGATATTGAGATAAATTTGAATCGAATGGATATAGTTGTGACTTATGTCTTTGCATATAATGTTGCATCTAGAATTATGCAAGATAATGAGGATCTTGAACCTCAATCTATTGGAGAATGCGACAAAGAAGTGATTGTACAAAGTGGCAAGAAGCAATCTAATCAGAGTTGAATTCACTTGTGAAACGTGAAGTTCTTGGGCCTTAGTCCAAACACCTAATGTGTTAAGCCTGTTGGCTATAAATGGGTCTTTGTACGCAAGAGGAATGAGAAAAATGAGGTACAAATATATAAGGCACGCCTTGTTGTACAAGGATTTTCACAAAGGCCTGGTGTCGATTATGAAGAGACATATTCACCCGTTATAGATGCTATAACGTTCCGTTATCTCATTAGTTTTGCTATCCATAAAAAGTTTGACATGCATTTGATGGATGTAAATACCGTCTACCTTTATGGCTCACTTGATAATGAGATATATATGAAAATTTTTGAGGGTTTTAAAATGCCTAATGCACAGAATTCAAAGTCCCGAGAAATGTTTTCAATCAAATTGAAAAGATCTTTGTATGGTCTAAAGAAATCAGGACGAATGTGGTATAATAGTCTTAGTGAGTTTTTATTAAACGAAGGTTATGTAAATGATGCCATTTGTCCATGTATTTTTATAAAGAAAACAACATCAGAATTCGTTGTACTTGACGTATATGTTGATGACATAAACCTTAATGTAACTCCTATAAAACTCCAAAAGGAAATTAATTATTTAAAGAAGGAATTCGAGATGAAAGATCTCGGAAAGAGAAAATTATGTCTTGGTTTGAAAATTGAACATTTGGAAAATAGAATTTTTGTTTATCAGTGTGCCTACATAGAAAAGGTATTGAAATAATTTTACATAGATGGAGCACATACATTAAGTACTCCGATGGCTGTTCGATCACTTGATGTGAATAAAGATCCATTCCAACCTCAAGAAGAGAATGAAGAGCTACTTGGTTCTGAAATACCATATCTTAATGCAATTGGTGTACTAATGTATCTTGCTAATACTATAAGGCCTGACAAAACCTTTTTAGTTAATGTCTTAGAAAGATATAGCTCTCCTCCTACAAAGATACATAGGAATGGAATCAGATACATATTGCAGTACCTAAAAGGAACTACCGATATGGGCTTATTTTATGGCAATAATTGCAGTTTCGATCTTGTTGGTTATGCCGATGCTGGGTATTTATCTAACCAACACAAGGCTCGATCTTAAACAAGCTATGTGTTTACATGTGAAGGCACTTCCATATCTTGGTGATCGACTAAGCAATCAATTGTGGCTACTTCATCTAATCATGCTGAGATAATTGCTATTCATGAAACAAGTTGAGAGTGTGTGTGGTTGAGGTCTATAATACATCTTATTCAAGATAAATATGGTATGAAATATGACAAACTACCCATGATTTTGTATGAAGACGATGCAACATGCATAGCACAATTGAAGGGAGAATTCATAAAAGGAGATAGGACAAAGCATATTTCACCAAAGTTATTTTTCACACATGATCTTCAAAAGAACGACGCTATTAATGTGCAACAAATTCGTTCAAGTGATAATATGGCTGATTTGTTCATCAAGTCTCTACCGACGTCAACCTTCAAGAAGCTAGCATACAAGATCGGGATGCGAAGGCTCAAGGATGTGAATTGATGCTCTCATTAGGGGAAGTTAATGCTGCACTCTTTTTCCCTTATAAGGTTTTGTCCCACTGGATTTTCCTTTCAAGGTTTTAAACGAGGCAACCAAAAGGCATATTATTAGATATGTGTACTCTTTTTTCTTTTCTAGAATTTTTTTCCCATTGAGTTTTATTTTAATTAAGGTTTTAATGAAGTACATTATCTGTTGAATAGACATTCAAGGGGGAGTGTTTATAAATAAAATTTTATTTATGGTGAATGTCTATATTTAGAAAGATTTTAGGGTTTATTACTTGGTGGCTAAGTCACTCTCTCCTATAAATAGATGGTTCTATTTCATTGTAATTCATTCTAAATCAATTAGAATTCTTTCTCCCTACTTTTCTCTGCAATACTTTTTTTTTAAAAATATTTTATCACATTATCCATATATTGCTATTACAAGTATTTACATACCATATTATATTCTGCATAAAGTAATACATAAATGATAATATAATGGTATCAAGATATATTGATTCTCCCACATTGGTTGTTGATGCAAGGTGCAATTGGACTTCTTATATGATTTTGGCTTTTGAGCATTAATCCTTATGGAGCCAACTTTTAAGGTTGAGTTATGCCCAAAGTCCTCAAAATTTCAAAACTAAGCAATGATAAGAACACTATTACATGTGTCCCATAATGGACCTTATAAAGAAAACTGAAACCCCTCCCCCCCTCCAAAAACGAAACTTCCCTCTCTTAAGAATTCATGCGAGAACACATAGACTCCAACAATTCCCTTTCTTTCAGAACTCTTATATAGTATCAGTTTGCAGTTACCATAAAGAAAAATAAATATTTCTAAAATAAACTTTGCAAATGTTTAAAAATATTAATAGTATATAATATGTGCAATATTAATGTATAAATGCATAGAAATATCATTATAGATATATAATGAGTATTTTATGTGCATCACAAGTGTGATATATATTATTCTACAAATATATTTAGTTTGAAATTATTTTAAAAAGAAAAATTAGGAAAAGGAAGGGGAAATGGGGAAGGGGATTACAATGTGGGGAATAGAACTCTAACCAACAAGGTGAAAGTTTAGGTAACCGACCATTTGAATACAAACTAAAGTTAATCTCATTACATCTATACTTTTATATTATACTAAAATATATAGTCATTTATAAAGTATAATTAAATTTAAGGTATTTAGTTTTTCCCGAGATTTGAAATATAAAAGAGAAAAAACTAAGAAGAGAAATCCTGAAAGAATAGAGAGATGGTAGAATAAGCTATAAAGAGGAAAAATCTTGGAGGGGCTGTAGTAATTTTTTGTTTATGGAAGAGAAATAAGAGACCAAATTAATAATATTGACATAATAAATGATAAGGACTAATTGATTGCTTATTGCAATGATTGATAAAGATGAGAGATCTAGTATCAAACGATCAAATATGATAATACATCGATTCCATGATAATCTTGTGCATAATCATTATAATATGCTAAAAATGTAAAAAAAACTCTATTATTTGTAAAATAAACAAATAGATGATATTATCTTAAATAATTAGCTGTGTAAATCACTACTAGAAATTCAGTAATTAGCGACAAAAAAATCAACCAACTTTGGTCGGTTATGGCCAATTACCGACCAAAATACGGCCAAATATGCTTGGCCATTTTAATATTCCGACGAACGCTGGTCGGTATACTAAAACATCCATTTGAAGAATTTTAATGACTTACCGACCAACTTTGGTCGAAAACATGTTTTGTTAATTTAATTTTACCGACCAAAGTTGATCGGTGTATGTAATTTATGTTTTTTATTTATTATTAAATTTTAAAAGTTACCGACCAACGTTAGTTGGTAAAAGAAAATATATATTTTTTAAAAAAATTAAAATTTAACAATATCGATCAAAGTTGGTCGGTAATATTGAATTATGGGAATTACTTGTTCATTAACCAACCAACTTTGGTCAGTTTTTCACAATTTTTTTAATGAATACCGACCAACTTTGGTCGGTAATTTGCAGTAATTGTTTTTATTTATTAAAAAAAATAAACTTTGTTCGATTTTTTGTGTATAAATTTGGCAGAAAATACCTCTTTTGGTAGCTACACCACCTGCCAGCATATACCAATACAATATCAACAGCAGAACAATAACACAACAACAACAAAAAATTAAAGTTCAATTCAACATAAAAATCCAAAACCAAGTTAAAACTAATTACAACAAGTTCAAAACTGGTTCTATTTGTCTAGTTCAAAGTATATAAAAGTCAAGGGGTGTTTTGTAAAACATCATTATCACTGTGTGATGAACTTTCATCTATAAGAAGATATAGAGAAGGGTCTTATAGAGGACGAAAAGAATGACCACGGGGAGGACGAGAGGAACGATGACGGGCTGGACGGGAGGAACGATCACGTGGAGGTCAAACCTCTGGCGATGACTCATGAGACCGGGGCAACGAAAAGCTCCAATAGATAGGAGAGTTCTGATCTGAGCTTGCATGCAAGGGAATTGAGTATATCTAACCCTTTCTCTTTCCTTAGCCGCTTCTAGCTCGGATGTGAGCTTTGTCACAATCTTTCGCATAGCGGAGAGGCTCACCCGTTTAAGTTGCTCGCCTTGGGAGAAAGTCCCTATTCCTTGCATTCCATATTTATAGTGATGGAACTTTTTATTAGGAAGTATATATACCTTCCCCTATTTTGGACAGCCAACAGACTCCAACTATATTCTTTCAGCATCCTCGTCCGAAGGTTGGGTTGGTTCGCTCGATTCACCAACTGGTGGATGACCGCGAATGAATTTCTCCCCATTACTTTGGTAGCGACCCAATACAAAAAATTTAAATTGAATTAGTATTTCAAAATTTATATAAAAGTAAATTATAATAATTAAAGAAAAGTGAAAGATTACATATGCAGTCGAGGCTCGGTCCTCGACCCACCTTTCTTGATCTGTCTCTTTAAATTATAATACTTAAAGAAAAGTGAAAGCTTACAATATGTGTCTCCTTGAATAGCTCATCATGGCTCATTGGACGCCCCAACTTTTTTTCCTGAAAATAAATTAATTTAGCTAATAAACAAAATTGATATACTTTGAAAAGTAAAATAATTTAAGCAATTACGTACCAATTTGCTTTCAACTGTCCCTAGGCTGATCGCACCTCCAATGTGCAAGGAGCCTCCCTTCTCGGACGCGCGAGTTTTCTTTCTTTTTTTGCTCTTCTCTAAGAAGTCTGCAGTAAGCCATTGCCTTTGAAAATCATCCCATAAATTTTAAATGACCATCTAGGCCTCTTGTTCTTCTTTATAGAATCGGAGAAAGCATCCGCCAATCTCTTGCGAGCTTTATGATGAAAATATGTAGCCATTTTTGCGCTATAACGGTCTTACCATACACACTTGCTCTATATTTCGAAAGTTAAATATTATATGGGAACATAAAAAATATAAATTATTAAACTGCTTAAAAGAATATTTATACCTTAAATTGATTAAAAATTTGCTCCTTCAGCGAGAATGGGAAATCAGTCCACGTCGCATAAGGGCCATCATAAAGCTTTCAGATGGCATTGGTGATTATTCTCGTAGTCTTACTACGCAAAATGGACCTACAATTTTAACAATAAAAACACATTAATGTCTTCGTATAAATGTTACAAAATAATAAACGCAAAAATAACAAATAATTCTTACCCATTGCCCTCAGGGACTATGATGGTCCTACCATATTGATCATAATACACTTTCTCGTCATCATTGTTTGAAGCATATGTATAAGAGGCATGTGTGGACAGTGTAGGGGGTCAGAGCTACTACCTCGCAGGCAAAGTCCTAATACATTCTCGACTTCCACCCTACCTACATGCTTAGTTTTTTATTATAACCCACCAATCAGACTTATTCCACCTCAATGGATAAGGAGCATAATCTACTTGCCTAACATTATGTGCAATTATGAAAGGATCATAGTGATCATACTCTCTCGTATGATTAACCTCAATTATGTTGTATTGGTTGTGTACTCTTGTACCTCTTGTTGGATTTGGGTCAAACCACTTGCATCTAAAGAGTATCGATTTCTTATATGACCAACATGTATATTCTAGTTCTATTATTTCTTTGAGCACACCATACTAATCATTATCTCCAACTTGGTTGCCATCACCACCTTGAACCCACACACTGCTGTTTTTGCTATTTTTATTTTTAAAGCAATCCTCTGTATGGAACTCAGAACGATTCACTGCGTACTTAGATATTGTTGTGACCTTGAGCCAGGTCCCCAAGATATATCTTTCAAAAATTGGATTACACCATTATTTGGATTATTTACCTACAAAGTGTTAAAAAATTTCATAAGTTAGCATAGCTTACAAATATTATTTACCTACATAGTGTTAGAATATTATCAGGATAAACTTACAAACTATTTGAACCACGTATCAAATCTCGTGTATACAATATCATGGCCAAATTGACCCACGAAGTGACTGTGACACATCAAATATTTTTAGTAGTTGCATCAATATGTAATCACAGTAAATTTTATATTTTGATAACGAATAAATCAATACTTACTTAAATCGTACAACTTCAGGATAATTTAGCAACATATGAAGTGTAGCTAACTTGTACTCCATATCACTCAAACTTCTCTTTCTAACATCCTTAGAACATCGGCCTGGTTGAATGAATATGGACATTGGTGGATATAATGGATCATTCACATATTTGACCGTGTGTCTATTGGGCTTATTCCTAGAACATGGCACGTTACTCTCAAAATAATAAGAACAAAAATGTGCAGTTTCCTTTGCAAGATAAGCTTCGCATATATATTCTTCAATCCTATTCCTCTTCTT
This sequence comes from Nicotiana glauca, assembly GCA_026770625.1. NCBI lineage: Eukaryota > Viridiplantae > Streptophyta > Magnoliopsida > Solanales > Solanaceae > Nicotiana > Nicotiana glauca. The sequence continues at coordinate 276,692 of MU670053.1, read as the reverse complement.
AACAAATTATTTGCATATTCCATCTGTCCTACATGATATCATATTAGCCAAGATCATTCAAATAAAATAGAAAATTATATCTCAAAGGGATACATCCATCTGTATTGAACATGCCCTCCAAGTCGTGCCTCATGTACAAGGTGGATTGGAAGGTTTTCCATCACATCCCACATGGAAATATTTTTTTTATCTTACTAGAAGTTACACGATGTTCTGATCTATCCGGAGTAGGGTTTCTTCCCTTAATGTGGTAGAAGACAAGTCTTTGAAAAATAAAGTAATCTATGTGATGAGTTTCCAGATTCTTTCAGGCAAACCACAAAATGCAATAGGCACTAACGTCTCCATGAAAACATGACAGTCATGACTTTTCAAATGGCTCAACTTCCCTACCTCCATGTCTACTTTTTTTCTAAGATTCGACGCATAACCCTCACGCATCTTCAATTTTGTAACCAAATCACAAATTTATTGTCTTTCCTCCAAAGTGAATGTGTAACTTGCTTTGGGCATGAACACCTTACCACTGTTTGCTGTCTGAGAGTATAAATCAGGCCGCCTGCAATATTCTTGTAAGTCCATTATAGCCTTTAGGTTATCCTTTTTCTTACTTTTAACATTCATCACTGCGTTAAATAAATTATCAAAATAATTCTTCTCTATATGCATGACATCAAGGTTGTGACGGAGAAGATTATCCTCCCAATAAGGAAACTCTCAAAATGTACTATATTTCGTCCAATTATGAGTAGCACCATATCCGGGAAATCTATAAAGTGGAGCCTCAGTAACATTACTGAAGTTCTGGACCCTCTCTCAAATTTTCTCACCTAAAAGTATGGGAGGTGGAGAATCGTATTCTATTTTATTCTAGTTGAACGCATTTTTCATCCTTCTAAACTCATGATCATGAGGCAGTAATTGACGGTGACAATCAAACCGTGATTGCTTTTGGCCATGTTTCAAAGTGAACGCTTTACCATTTTCCATGTAATAATGACATGCTAGCTTCCGAACATTCATCCAACCAGACAACATTCCATATGCAGGAAAAGCGTTAATAGTCCACATTAAATTAGCACGCAAATTGAAATTCTACTTGGTTGATATGCCATATGTTTCAACACCATCATACCACAACTGTTTTAGCTCATCAATCAAAAGCTGAAAATATAAATCAATAAAACTTTTCGGATTACGTGGACCAGGGATAATACAATTTAAGAATATATATGGACTAGTCATACACAACTCAGGTGGTAGATTATAAGGTGTAAGAAAGATAGGCCAACATGAATATGGTGTCGAAGATATAGAAAAAGGCGTGAATCTATCCACACACAAACCTAACCGAATGTTCCTTGTTTCTCTAGAAAAATCTGAATATGCCTATCAAAGTTCTTCCAAGCTTGTCCATCTGAAGGATGACACATAACACCAGGCGGTCTTCTATTTCTAAAGTGACATCTCATATGTGGAGCATAACTCATCGGCACATATAACCTCTTTAACCTAGGTATAATAGGTAAATAATGCATTGCCTTGACAACGACCATATTCCCGTTGGAAAGCCTCTTGAAATGAGGCTTTTCGTATTGACGAAAGTCCTAATTTAGAAACTAATCTCTTTGCCTTGTAGAAATTACTAGGTAAGTTGATATTAGGGTCAACTAGTTCACTCATAAGGTCAACGAAAGAGTCCATGACTGCTTGTGAAATATTTCAATCAGATTTGATACTTATCAATCTAACTGCAACAGACAACTCAAAGTGCGGACTTCTGTTACGTAGTGGACGACTAGCTTCCTCTAATTGTTCATAAAAATATTTTGCGTTATCATTAGTAGTTTGTTCAACATTTTCATTAGGCTCAGTGCCGAAGTGCATCCCAAAAGTATCCACAACCATATCCTAAATTCTATAATCAAGATTTGTATTCTCCACCGACCTACTACTTTCACCAACAATCATGTTATGAAATATCCCACGACTATCATCGATCTCTCCATGATTAGTCCACACAAAGTAATTCCCCATAAAACCCTTCCTATAAATATGAAGCATAACTTCCTTCGGTTTTTTAAACTTCGCACAATCGCACTTGACACAAGGGCACCTAATTACTCCTTCACTTTGGTATGGTGAAAGTGACATAACATGTCTAATAAAGTCATCAACCCCTTCTACAAAATTCTCCCGCAATCCCCGTCGATTAGGATAATTCCTATTGTACATCCAAGTACGATATTCCATCTATACAATAAAATAAGAACAAACTAATTTATACTACAATTATAAATTAATTAAATATTTTTCAGTTAATTCAAGATAATGTTTTTCTTCTAATTACACCAAAAATTAAATTATATTAAATATAAAGTAAAAGTTTAATTTATATCTTACGATTTTAAACATAAACTAAAAGTTCAATTTATATCCTAAAAATTCAACTCATACCCAAAAAGTTTTCAATTTATATCTTACAAATTCAATTCATATATTAAAAGTTCAATTCACAAGAACAAACCTAAAAACTAAAAGTTAAATCCATATCCTACGAGTTTAAACGTAAAATAAAAGTTCAGTTTATATATTACGAGTTTAAACATAACTAAAATTTCAATTTATATCCTAAAAATTCAACTCATACCTAAAAGGTTCAATTTATATCCTACAAGTTTAATTCATATCTTATAAGTTCAATTCACAAGAACAAAACCTAAAAACTAAAAGTTCAATTCATATTCTACGAGTTTAAACATAAACTAAAAGTTCAATTTATATCTTACGTGTTTAAGCATAAACTAAAAGTTAGGATTATATCCTAAAAATTTAACCCATACCCTAAACGTTCGATTCACAAGAACAAATATTAAACCCTATATTCTAACTAAACTATACAAGACAATAAAAAGTTAATAATTTAATTCTAACTAAACTATTCAAGACAATACAAACTCATACATTTAATTTATACCATATGTAATCAATTCAATTAAAACAAGACCTAAATCCCAGTTTTCTATAAAATACAATGTTAAATAATCAATTGAAACTAATTCATAGATAATTAACAAAACATTAGATTTATACACAAAAGATATAAGTTGTAATTCAAACCTAGAATTTTTAGGAGGTGGAGAAGGAGAGACATGACAGTAGCAGTGGTAGTGGCAGCGACAACTGGGTGGTTGCGACGCGGGGTGGGGAATGAAATTTGTGTGAGGGAAATAGAGAGGGAGAGGGGAAGGTATTGAGTAAGAGTTTAAGGAATTTTGAGAAGAGAGATATAAAAAAATGGGGGGAATCCCGTATATTTCAGGTCCGTTTTCAGACTTACCGATTGTATTTTGGTTAGTACATTAAGTGTTGGCCGTTTGACCAAATAGCGACCAACGTTGGTCGGTTACCATTTTAAAAAAATTGTTTTTTTTTGTTTTTATTTTTTAAAATATTATAAGCTATAAAAAATTATTATTAACTATAAATTAATTATCACGATCCCAATTCACCCTCCATGAACTATCATGACGGCACCTAGTCTCTGCGACTAGGTAAGCCTAACCAATGCGGAAAAAAAATACTTGTAGAAAGAAAATACTTAAAATCGAAATAACAAAATGGAATCCTGTTTAAGATGCCTCATGGCATATAACAATACAAGAATCTCAACCTAACATTGCCAAAAAATCCGGAATCCCATAAATCACAAGCTAAGAGATTACATATAAAGCTCTAACTGCAGAAATGTCTATCAACAAGGAAAAATGCAGAAGGGCTATACTAGTACAGAGAATAGAAAGAGACTCTTTGGTCTGCGGATGAGGCAAATATACCTTGAAGTCTCTACAAAAGTACCCCACCTCAAGTGTGATAATACTGAATGGAATTACCTGGATCTGCACATGAAAAACATGCGCATAAAGGGCATGAGTACATCACAGCGGTACTCAGTAAGTACCAAGCCTAACCTCGGTCGGGTAATGACGAGGAATGTCAGGGCCCTACTGAGGTTAAATGAAATACAAGGTATAACAGTATAAGAGAAGACAGTATAATCAAGTGCAATAGTAAGAAATAACATAGGATAGAAAGAACAACAACAGCTATAACAGAGACAAGGAAATCACAAAAAAGAATACAGCTTAACACAAATATAACAACCGTGGATCTCCTAGGATCCAGTGGATCTCCCAGGATACCATCCCGTAGTCCTCTCTTTCTCTCTCTCTCTCTCTCTCTCTCTCTCTCTCTATATATATATATATATATATATATATATATATATATATATATATCGAGTGGATCTCCCGTGATACCATCCCGTAGTCGAACTCATAGTGTGCGGGGATCTACCGAAATTCCGATCCGTAGTCCCAAATATAATATCTAATACTAGGGGAATCTAACGGGTGCAGTCCCGTAGTTTAAATATAAATGTGCAGGAGATCTCCCGGAATATAAATTCGTAGTCCCAAAGTAAACATATAGGTGGATCTCCCGGGATACCGTACCGTAGTCCCAAATATAAATACACAACAACAACACGAAGAATACTCAATTCAATTCAAATTTCTTACCAAGGTAAGCAGGTATTTATGACCTAGCATGCTGCACGTAATTCAGATAAGGAAGTTGAGCAAATAGGCAATTAAGTCAACTAGACATGCTTTCCTAAGCTAACAGTAGGCTTAAATTGCAAGTAGTATAAACATGGAAAGGAAACACAATTTTAGTTAATGGAAACCGGATTTTCAGCAATTAGCACAAGTACGCACTCGTCACCTCACGTACAAGGAAATTCAAATATCATCATTACAAAATCCTAAGGGGAGTTCCCCCCACATAAGGTTAGTCAAGATATTTACCTCGAACCGACTCAAAATCAACCAGAAACCACGCTCTTGCCATGAGTACTCGACTCTAAATGGCCCAAATCCACTGACTTCCTCTTCAAAATCCTACAAAAATCGCCGTCTCCCGAGCGCAAAATCAATTTTCTAACTTTTGATTTCAAACCCTCGAAATTCTTATTTTTCTGCCCAGGTGATACAAAATAGTGATATCATAGTCCTTCAGCAGCTCTAACCACCTCCTCTGGCACAAATTTAGATCCTTCTACTTGAACATATGATGCAAACTCCGGTGATCAGTATAGATCTCAGAAGGCACACCGTACAAATAATGATGCCATATCTTCAAGGCATGAACAATAACATCTAACTCGAGATCATGGACATGATAATTCTTCTCATGTACCTTCAACTATCTGGACGCGTAGGCAATCACCCTACCGTCCTGCATCAATATCGCTCCAAGGCCAATCCTCGAGGCATTACAATAGATAGTATAAGACCTTGAACCTATAGGCAATATCAAAACTGGGGCTGTAGTTAAAGCTATCTTGAGCTTCTGAAAGCTCTCCTTACACTCTTGCGTCCACTGGAATAGAGCACCCTTCTGGGTCAACCTGGTCATAGGTGCTAAAATAGATGAAAACCCTTTAACAAATTGACGGTAATAACCTGCCAAGCCATGAAAACGACGGATCTTTGTAGCTGAGGATGGTCTGGGCCAACTCTGAACTGCTTCCAATTTCTTCGGATCTACCTTTATCGCCTCACTAGATACCACGTGACCCAAGAATGCCACAGAATCCAACCAAAACTCACATTTCGAGAACTTTGCATATAACTTATTTTCTTGCAAAGTCTGAAGCACTGCCCTCAAGTGCTGGTCATGATCTTCCCGACTCCAGGAATACACCAGAATATCATCAATAAAGACAATGATGAATGAGTAAAGATATGGCCGGAGCACATTGTGTATCAAATTCATGAAGGCTGTTGGGGCATTAGTAAGGCCAAATAATATAACAAGGAACTCGTAATGACTATACCGAGTCTTTAAAGTAGTCTTTGAGATATCTGGCTCACGAATATTCATCTGATGGTACCCTGAATGCAAGTCAATCTTAGAAAACACTCGTGGACCCTATAGTGGTCAAGAAAATTATCAATAAGAAGTAAAGGATAAAGATTCTTCACTGTAAGTTTGTTCAACTGGCGATAATCAATGCACATACGCATAGCATCATCCTTCTTCTTCACAAACAAGACAGGAGCACCCCAAGGTGATATAATGGGCCGAATAAAACCTTTATCAAGCAATTCCTATAACTAATCCTTCAACTCCTTCAACTCAGGAGGAGTCATATGATATGGAGGAATAGAAATGGGCCGATTCCTCGACAACAGATCAATACCAAAATCAATATCTCTATCGGGTGGCATGCCTGGAAGGTAAGCTAAAAATAAATCAGAAAAATCCCGTACTACAAGGACTGAATCAACTATAGAGGTATCAATAATAACATCTCTCACATAATCTAGATACGCGTCATACCCCTTCTCAACCATTCGCTGAGCCTTAAGAAAAGAAATAACCCTATAGGGAGTGTGATCTTAAGCACCTTTCCACTTAACACGCGGTACACCTGGCATAGCCAACATCATGGTTTTGGCGTAAAAATCAAGAATAGCATAATAGGGCGACAACCAATCCATGCCCAAGATAATATCGAAATCTACTATGCTGAGAAATAATAAATTGGCTCTAGCCTCAAAACCACTAAGAACAACTAAACACAACCTGATAAATACGGTCCACAATAAGAGAATCTCCCACTAGAATAGAAATATAAACATGGGAACTCAAAGAATCCGAAGATACGCCCAAATGCGGAGCAAAATAAGAAGACATATAAGAGTAAGAGGAGCCTGGATTGAATAGAACTGATGCATCCCTGTGAAAAACCAGGACAATACTTGCGATGACAGAATCATAGGCAACAGCCTCGTTACGGGCAGGAATGGGATAGCATCTGCCCTAGCCTACCCCTTTTGGGCGACCTCTATATCCCTGACCTCTACCTCTAGCTGGTTGAGCAGGTGGGGTAGCAACTGGAGCTGTAACCATAGCCCGAGAACTCTGCGGGGCATGCTGTGGATGAAAAGTATATGGAGGTACACCCCTCCTTAGTTTGGGGCAATCCCTCACCATATGGTGTGTGTCACCACACTCAAAACAAGATCTAGGAGGACGTGGCAGTTATGACTGGATCAGGCCAGGTCTACTGGAATGACCGCTGAAAGCACCCCGCGCAGGAGGCACACTAGATACTAGAGGTGCATAATACGACTCTTGAGGCCTAGGAGGAGCTGGAAGACCACTAGTTGCTGGAAGATCTGAATGAACGGGGCGACTAGTATAACCCCTACCATGATGACATGTAGCTGGGGCACGGGACCAGAATAATGGCCTAACTCTCGAGACCATTTGGCCTCCCTCTCCTCTCTATCCCTAGCATATCAGCACCTGCTGATATGAAGTATCCATCTACAACTCATGATCCATGCTAGACCTGATGCTATGAATAAGCCCCTCAATAAACCGGCGAAACCTCTCGCGAATAGTGGAAACCAAGGCTGGGGCATGTATATCCAAGCTAGTGTAACAGACAGCATACTCCGAGATAATCATAGTACCCTAACACAAATATTCAAAATCTGCGCGCCATGCGTCCCCCAGCTCTGAGGAACATACTCTCTCAGGAACATATTTGAAAATTGAGTCCAAGTAAGGGAAGTTGCCTCATCCGGACTGTCTAACTCATAAGTACGCCACTATTCATATGCGACTCCTTGAAGCTGGAAAGTAGTGAAGGAAACCCCGATCGATCCTGATATACCCATGGTTCAGAGGATGCAGTAAAACTCAACTAGAAATCCTAGAGCATCATCTAATGCAAGACCACTGAATACAGGAGCCTTGTACTTCTTGAACCTCTCAAGCCTCCGCTGACCATCCTCGGAATTCGTTGCCCTGTACTCGAGCTGATCTGGAACTACAGGTTGTACCAAAATATTCTCTAGGACCTGATCCATATGCACTCACTGCTTAGGAGTACGGGCGGCAGGAGTCGGTACTCCTCCCCCAGCCTGGGATGTAGCTGTAGCAAGGGGAACTAACCCTGCCCGAGCCAAAGTGGTGTACATGCTCATGAACTGTGCTAGAGTCTCCTGATGTGCTGGTGTAGTAGTAGGAGTAGGCATATCAGGTTCTTAGGCTTCGACTAGAACTGTTGGTGGCTCCTTGGAGGTAGCTCGCGCGGGTGCTCTGGCTGCACCGTGTGCGCGTGCTCGGCCTCTACCTCGGCCTCTGACAACTACTGTGGGGGGCGCGGGTGCCTGATCATCTTAGGTAGCACGTGTCCTCATGATTTGTCAAAGAATAGAAGGCAGAAGTTTAGAATTGTGATATCAAAATCTCGCACGACAAGGAAATCAAATGAACTGGAATTTTCCTAAAAGTTACATAGCCTCTCATTGATAATTACAGACGTCTCTGTACCGATCTGTGAGACTTAAATAAATTGTCCTGTGATTTAATGACTCTTATAAACCTAGAGCTCTAATAGTAACTTGTCACGACCCTAGTTTTCCCTCCGTGAACTATCGTGGCGGCACCTAGTCTCTATGACTAGGTAAGCCTAACCAATGCGGAAAAAAAACAATGGCGGAAAGAAAATACTTAAAACCAAAATAACAAAAAGAATAGTATTTAAGATGCCGCCTGGCATATAACAGTACAATAATCTCAACCTAACATTCCCAAAAAAAATTCGAAACCCCATGAATCACAAGCTAAGAGATTATCATATAAAGCTCTAACTCTAGAAATCTCTATCAACAAGGAAAAATACAGAAGGGCTATACTAGTACTGAGAATAAAAAGGGACTCTTCGGTCTGCGTACGCGGAAGATATACCTCAAACTCTCTACAAAATAATCCCGCCTCAAGTATGATAAGACTGAGTGAAAGTACCTGGATTTGCACATGAAAAACATGCGCAGAAAGTGCATGCATACACCACAGTAAGACAGGATAGAAAGAACAACAAGAATTTTAATAGAGACAAGGAAATCACAGAAAAGAATACAACTTAACACAGAGATAACAATCGGGGATCTCCTAGGATACAGTCTTGTAGTCCAAAATATAAATATCCAGTGGATATCCCGGGATACCATCCCGTAGTTCAATATATATATATATATATATATATATATATATATATATATATATATATATATATATTGTGGATCTCCCGGGATACCGTCCCGTAGTCCAACTCATAGTGCACAGGTATCTATCGTAATCTCGATATGTAGTCCCAAATTTAAATACCCAGTATTGGGAGAATCTACCGGGTGCAACCCCATAGTTCCAATATAAAAGTGTAGGGGGATCTCCCGGAATATAAATCTATAGTCCCAAAGTAAACATACTGGGGGATCTCCCGGGATACCGTCCCGTAGTCCCAAATATAAATACACAGCAGCAACACGAAGAATATTCAATTCAATTAAAATTTCATACCACAGTAAGCAGGTATTTCTAACCTAGCATGCTGCACGTAATTCAGATAAGGAAGATGAGAAAATAAGCAATTAAGTAAATTAGACATGCTTTCCTAAGCTAACAGTAGGCTTACATTGCAAGTAGTATAAATAGGGAAAGGAAACATAATTTTAGTTACTTAATGAAAACTGGATTTTCAACAATTAGCACAAGCACGCACTCATCACCTCACGTACAAGGAAATTCAAATATCATCAATAAAAATCCTAAGGAGAGTTCCACCACACAAGGTTAGGCAAGCCACTTACCTTAAACAGACTCAAAATCAACCTGAAACCACGCTCCTGCCACAAGTGATCAACTCCAAATGGCCCAGATCCACTGACTTCCTCTTCAAAATCCGCCCAAAATTTCCCTCTCCCGAGATCCAAATCAATTTTCTAAATTTTTATTTCAAACCCTCAAAATTCTTATTGTTCTGCCCAGCAAATCCGCTTCTGCGGTCAAGTGAAGCAAAATGACTTCTCAAGAGTATTCATAACTAATTTAGGTATAATAAACATGAAGCCACAAACTTTCCATATGCTGTCCCGCTTCTGCGAAGACCTGGTCCCATCTACGACATTTCATTAAACGAGATTTTTTCGCACCGACGATTGCCTTTCCGCAGATGCGATGCTGCTTCTGCCTTGCTTCTTCATATGCGGTCAATCCTATTTCGCCTCATAACCAGATTTGTAGTACTTTAACCACTTCTGCGGGCTCGCACCTGCGGTCCCCAAGTCATATGTGCGGTTATGGCAGCAGACTTATCAGCTTCAGCTGCAAACTCTCAACTCCAAACTTCCTGTTAACCATCCAAAATCAGAGGCCCCTGGGACCTCAACCAAAAGCACAAACAAGTCATATACCACTATCCAAACTTATATCAACTCTTAAAACACCTAAAACAAAATAGAACATCGAATTAACCATGGATTCAAGCCTAAGAACTCCAAAAACTCTCAATTTACGCTTTCGATCAAAACATCTTTATCAATACTCATCCGAATGACCTGAAATTTTGCATACACATCATATTCAACACTGCGAAGCTACTCTAAATTTCAGAATTCCATTCTGACCCTTAGATCAAAATATTACTATCGAACCGGAACATCAAAAATTCAACTTTCGGCATTTCATGCCTAAATTAGCTACAGACCTCCAAAACACAATCCGAGCACGCTCCTAAACCCAAAATCACCCAACGGGGCTAACGTGTCATGAATCAACTTCCATTATAGGTCTTGATGGCACCGAAAATCATTGTCAGGCAAGCCAACGCGCAAAAATTGATAAGTGTTCATTTTACCTTACCAAAATAGATACCACAATTTCTAAATTTGAAGTTAAAACAGGTGATAATCAGTAATGTACCAAAATAATTATTTAATTCTCAAAATAAATGTCTATTAATGTGTGTGCCAAGACCTGGTGTCACAAGTTGTGGGCAACTAGTAGAATATACAAAAGACTATGTCTATACTACTGTCTGAAATAGAATAGACAGTAAAAATAAGAAAAGACTCCATCAAGCTGTTGATCGGCACAGGAAGGGAGTAGCTCACCGCAGAAGTCTCAAACTATGATCAAGGGCGCGCACTAGATTGATAGCCAGATGTAGCTGCCTCAGATCCTGTACAATTAAGTACATAAATGTAGTATGAGTACATACAAAATATGTACCCAGTAAGTGTCCCGTCTAATCTCAAAGAAGTAGACACGAAAGGTCGACTTGACACTTACTAGGGTCAAATAGTATAATATGGTGTTACGCTAAGCATGGAGGTCACAAATAAATAACAGTTGTAGTCAGAATTACTAAATCATGTCCTTAATCATATCACAGTTCACCATTTACATTTCAAAACATTGAACTAGTAAGTCATCAATAACAATTCACAGAGATATCATGCACACATTATGCCGAGGTTGACGGCCCGATCCAATAGAAAAGAGACCCTGCACTGCCAGAGATTCAAATGGCGCGAACCATAGATGCATCTATTTCTACCGAGGTGATCGGCCCGATCCACATATATCAATTATCATCAGGTAAACACATGAAGGCGCATTTATATTCAAATAAATTCATACAAGTATTCAATAAGTACATACGTTCACTTATGTTCATTTCCAATTCTCTGGCATATCCTAAGCGATCACATTAGCAAGAAAACATATAAACATTCACAAATATAACAAGATACGGGTCCTAAACTACCCGGACAGTTAACATAATAGTTGCTACGCAGACTCTCGTCATCTAGTGCGTATGTAGTCCCCAAATTTAGTAGCAAATTATACAATTATTACTCCTATGGGGACAATTCCCTCTTACAAGGTTAGAAAGGAGACTCACTTCGCTCCAAAGTGTACTTCCAATACCAAGAACGAGCCCAAACTCTTACTTTGGAGCCGAATGATCCAAAACTAGTTAAACGAGGTAGGAACTAGTCAATACAAGCTCAAGAGTACACATTTTAATTACTAAAGTAATTTATCTATCCTAAACACTAGTTTCCTAAAATCTGACCCAGGCCCACGTGCCCGGATTCCGGAACTTTTCGAAGAAAGTTATTCTTTATAATCTAAGGATCATTAATATATGATTTCTAATGCATTTTGTAACAAATTTCGTGGTTTAATCTAACTTTTATCAAAATCCTATGTTTTCCTATAACCCTATAATTTTTCCTTAATCTTTGTGTGTTAATCTACCTAAAGTTCAAGTATTAAACTTAGAAATAAGGGTGATGAACTTACCTCAAAATGCTAAGTGGAAATCTTCTCTCAAGAGCTCCAAAATTTCCCAATACAAGAGTGCAAAGTGGGCAAAAATGGCTGGAGCCCGTATTAAATGAAAGCTCACTACTTCAGTGATTTCCGCATCTGCGGTTAGGGTACAGTATCTGTGGTCCCGTTTCTGCGAGGGGGAGGCCATTTCTATGGAATTGGCTAAGCGGGTTGGGACTGCTTCTGCGGTCTTGAAGCTGCTTTTGTGTAGCCACTTCTACGGCTTTGACTTGGCCGCATCTGCAAGAGAACGACTATTTCTACGGTCTCGCACCTACGGCTGACCATCTGCAGGTGTAGTTATGACAACAACCTGAAGCTTCAACTCATCCCAAATTTTCCAACTTTACTCGAGCTTCGTCCGATTGACGCTCGGGGCTCGCGGGCCCCACCCGAACATATCAACAAGATTGAAATCATGAAACGGACTTGATCGATCATTCAGAACGCCTGAAACAATGCTAAATCTAAGAATCACCCCCTAAAACCAATTGATTTATGAACTTCAAGTTCTTAATTCACTTCTAACGTGCTGAAACATACTTATACTACTCGGATTGACACCAAATTTTGCGGGCAAGTCTTAAATGTTATATTAGACCTGTACTAGGCTCCGAAACCAACATACGAGATCGATACCAATGTGAGCAATCTTTATTTAGTTTTCTTTAAATCCTTAGAATTTCAGTTGAACTATTTCTAATAAAAATTCATTACTTGGGCTAGGGACCTCGGAATTCGATTCCTGGCATACGCACAGGTCCCATATTTTCTTACGGACCCTTAGGGACCGTTAAAATACAAATCTTGGTCCGTTTGCTAAAAAGGTTGACCAAAGTCAAACTTAGGATTTTAACAAAATCTATAGGAATCAAGTTAGCCCATTTCAACCCAAACTCTTCCAAATCCCGAACCAACCATCCTTGCATGTCGTAAATTAGTTAAAGCAACACACGAAAAGTTTTATTAAGGGGGACGGGGTTCTATGAAGCAAAAAGACCAGTCAGGTCATTACATTCTCCAACTCTTAAACAAATGCTTGTCCTTGAACATACATAAAAAAGTACCTGATGAATAAATGTGGATATCTGCTTCGCACGTCCTCCTTGGACTCCCAGGTCTATTTCTCGACTCGTTGGCCCCTCCACTAGACCTTCACCGCTGAAATCCTCTTAGATCTTAACTGGCAATCTTGCCTATCAATAATGGCAACTAGCTCCTCCCCATAACCCAAACTCTCATCCAGCTGAATAGTACTGAAGTCCAACACATGGGACAAATCGGCATGATACATCCGAAGCATGGGCACGTGGAAACTGAATGAACTCCCGATAAGATGGGGGTAAAGCAGGCTCGTAAGTAACCTCTCTCACTCACCACAACACCTCAAATGAGCCAATAAACCTTGGGCTCAAATTTCCCATCTTTTTGAACCTCATAATGCCTTTCTTTGCGAGACTTTCAAGAGGACCTTCTCGCCAACCATAAATGATACATCCTACGCCTTCTGATCCACGTAACTCTTTTGCTTGGACTGAGCTATGCAAAGCCTCTTCTAAATCAACTTCAAACATATCCAAGGCATGTTGTACCATGTCTTTACCTTATAACTTAGCCTCACCAGGCTCGAACCATCGGATAGGGGAATGACAACGATGACCCTATAGAGCCTCGTACGGAGCCATCTCAATATTGGACTGATAGCTATTGTTATATGCAAATTCAGCCAAGGGCAAGAATGATACATCACGCACCTTCTGATCTGCATAACTCTTCTGCCTGGACTGAGTTGTGCGAAGCCTCTCCTGAATCAACTTCACCTTATCCAAGGCATCCTTCACCAAGTTTATGTCCTATAACTTAGCCTCACCAGGCTCAGACCAGCCGATAGGAGAATGACATCGCCACCCATATAAATCCTCAAATGGAGCCATCTCGATGCTTGAATGGTAACTATTATTGTAAGCAAACTCTGCCAAAGGCAAAAAATGATCCCGCTGTCCTCCACAGTCCATCACACATGCTCGAAGCTTGTCCTTCAAGATCTGAACTGTTCGCTCCAACTGCCTGTCTATCAGTAGATGAAATGTTTTGCTAAGCTCCATATAGGTCCCTAGCTCACTCTTGACAGCTCTTCAGAAATGGGAAGTGAAGCAAGGGCCCCTATCTGATATGATAGAAATAGGAACACCATACAATCGAATTATCTCCCAAATGTAAATCTAAGCCAATCTCTTCGAAGTGTAAGTTGTCACAACTAGAATAAAGTGTGCCGACTTGGTCCATAATGACCCACACTATATCAAACTTCCGCAAGGTCATGTGCAACCCAACTATGAAATCTATAGTAATGCGCTCCCACTTCCACTCTGATATAGGCATCTGTTGAAGTAGGCCACTCAGCCTCTAGTGCTCATACTTAACCTACTGGCAATTCAAACACTTAGCCACGTACTCCACTATGTCCTTCTTCATTTGCCTCCACCAATAATTCTGTGTCAAGTCACGATACATCTTCCTCACACCTAGATGAGTGGAATACTGTGAGCTGTGTGCCTTCTCTAGTATCCTCTCCCTCAGACCATCAACATTCGGAACATATAAGCGACCTTGGGGTCGCAAAACACCATCCTCGCTAATAGAAACCTCATTTGCACTAATCTAAAACATTGTCTCTCTAAGAACCTCCAAATATGGATCATCGAACTGCCGGGCCTTGATCTGCGTCAATAATAAAGAGTGAGAAACAATGCAAACAAGAACTTGGCTGGCTCTAAAATATCCAACCTCACAAGTCTGTTATCCAAGGAATGAATGTCCAAAGCTAGTGGCCTCTCCTCATCTAGAATGAATGCCAAGCTACCCATATTCTCTACTTTCCTACTTAAGGCATCCGCAACCACATTTTCCTTGCCCAGATGATAAAGAATGGTGATGTCATAATCCTTCAATAACTGAAGCTATCTACACTGCCTCAAATTGAGATCCCTCTACTTGAACAAATGCTGTAAGCTATGATGATCAGTATAAACCTCACATGACACCTCATACAAATAATGCCTCCATATCTTAAGAGCATGAACAATCACGGCCAGCTCCAAATTGTGCATAGGATACGTTACTGGAAAATGAGCTTATGGCAACGGATGTTTCCGCAACGGTTGAATAACCATTACCACAGATCCTCTATTGCAATGGTTTTAACCGTTACAAAAGGTTTTGGATGCTATTAGTACACTTTGGTAGGCAAACCATTACCATTGTATAATAACCGTTGTCGTCCATTTTCCTAAAGCTATGGTTTCTTTAATTGTTACAATATATTTATCAGTGGCAACAATTTTTCCAAAATATATTTATAGGAACGGTTATTGTTCCCTCCTAAATTTTGTCGCTTAGCCCGCCAAATCTAGTACTCTATGTTTAAACCCTTTTCCTATTTTATTTTATTTTTTATATGTAATACATAGTCAAAACCCACAATTTTTATTTATTTTTTAAATAAAAGTAGATGTGGTCTTGCTCCAGTTACGTTTTCTCCACAAATATAAACCCTTTTAACTTTTCCTTTAGTTCCGATCAAGTTTTCCCCCAATTACTCTAATCCATCATCCCCATTTTTACTTTTTCATTTCACTCTAGCGCCAATCACATTTTCTCCAAATCTGAACTCTTTTCATTTTTCCTCATTTCTAATTACGTTTTCAATTTTTCCTAAATCACACTAATTCCTTATACCCATTTTCTCCTTTTAATTTCACACATTGAAATCCCTTAAATCCAGTCGTCCAGTGAGAGATCTAGATGCTGCGGCTCGTATTATTTGGCCTATCATGACAACTGATGAAATTGATGCGGTGGTGCATGAGACTACTGTTGCCGTTGGTATGCTGATAGGGCTCTGATTATTTTAATCACTTCCAGTAGTTGCAATTGGTTGTGAAGGCCATTCCCACCTTGTTAGATTTTATTAGATTTCATGCTTTAGTCAAGTTTGTGTTAAAACGCAACCACTTATTTTCTCTTGACTTACACAGTCACCATTTTTGTGCATATTATACATTTTACTTGTACTGGGCAGTTCTGAAGAAATTCGAGGAGAAGTGTGGGACCCCAGATGCCAAGCTAAAGCAAGTGGCGGATGCCATGATGGTGGAGATGCACGCCGGCCTCACCTCTGAAGGCGGCAGCAAACTCCAGATACTTATCAGCTACGTCGACAATCTCCCCACTATATTAGTTACTTGATTTTTTTTGCATCAATTAGTATCTAATCCGCCAGTCACCAAAAAAAAAAGAGGGGGAGGGGGTTTGGTGGCTGGATTTGGAGTACGAGGTTAACACATCATATAGTAATTCCTTAATTAAAAAATAATTAGAATTTATGGATTTAAAAATTATACAAAAAGTAATATTGCCTATAGATCATAGTTTATGAAAAGTTATTCGAAAAAGTGCAGCTTTTTTAATGAAACGGATTGTGGAAAAAAGAGTTGTTCATAAAGACAACAATTTATTGGGAGGAATGTATGATTATTTCTTATGGTATGCGTAATTCGAGAATTTGATTAGAAATAAAAATAATTTCTCTTGAAGCTTGGCGAATCTTTAGACAAGTAGATTCCTTTGAATATGCTCTGTCTGAAATTGTGTAAAAGGTTTTCCCTTTATGATTTTATATTAATGCTTAAATTTTGAAGTTATTCTATGTAGATATCAATTCCCTAAATTTGCATTGCAACATTCACAAGATCCTTGTTGTTCTTGCTTCTTTCTTACTTTACATATTCAATATGCTACTTAGCTACTTAATCTAGAACAATGTTCAAAAAGCTACGTTTCATACATTACAAGGTGCAGCGTATAGTTGGCACTCTAGTGCTCATGACCTTGTTCTGGTCATATTCGTGAGTCAATTTCGTATAAAATGAATTCTCTTATGAACATGTGGTCAATGTAAATTTCTTTATGATGTTATGATCAATGCATTTCAGCTTCATCCCCCTCCTCTTTTAGTACATCTAATGTTTATAAGGAATAACTTTCAGCATTGCTTGTAGTGAGGAGTGTTTTAATTATATTATGTATGATCGCTACTATGTCCTTGGTAAAAGGACACTATATTAATGTCTGTTTCTTTGATAAATTTTATTTTAGTGATGAAGAAGGAGTCTTTTATGCATTGGATCTTGGTGGAATAAATTTTAGAGTATTGCGGGTGCAATTGGGGGAAAAGATGGTGGTATTGTCCATCAAGAATTTGGGAGGCATCAATTCCTCCAAATTTGATTGTTTGGACTTCGGAAGTAAGTATTTTGATCTCTCAATTCTGTACCCTTTTCTATTGTTTAGCTCCTCATGGCTTTTGATTCTTTGAATTCCATATGATTTCAGGCACTTTTTGACTATATTGCAGCAGAATTGCAAAATTTATTGTTGAAGAAGAAGAAATTTTTTATCAACCTCCTGGTAAGCAGAGGGAACTCAGTTTCTATAACAACTAAGGTTATCTATTATAATTATATGGTTAGATTAAATTTTTTCTTATTAGATTTTATGAAGTGAAAAAATAAGCTCTCATAGTTACCGGGTGAGAGGTTGGACAAGATGTTGTTGCAGAACTGACAAAAGCCATGCAAAGAAAAGGAGTTGACATGAGGGTGTCAGTGTTGGTAAGTTTGCTTAATGCTGCTCAGCAATATCATTCAGTTTGAAGGTTGTTTTTAAAAATAAATCTTATGTATAATACCTCGCTTAGTTGAAAAAATTTGATTTTGAGTTACTTGTTGATAAAAGGTGAATGATACTGTTGGAACATTGGCTGGTGGTCGATTCTCCAATAAGGATGTATCCATTGCTGTGATATTAGGTACTGGGACCAATGCAGAATATGTGGAACGGGCTCAGGCAATTCCCAAATGGCATGGTCCTCTGCCTAAATCTGGAGAAATGGTTCGGAAAATTGAAAGACTATTGATCTTCTTGGTCTCTATTCAACTTGTTTGGTATTCACCATTGAATAGTTGCTGAGGGCCTTCTATCTTACTTTGTAGGTTATCAATATGGAATGGGGTAACTTTAGGTCCTCCCATCTTCCCCTGACAGAGTACGATCATGAAATGGATACAGATAGTTTAAATCCTAGTGAACATGTAATTGTTTAGTGTTTGTTCATTTAGGCTTAGCTTGACTATGATACATGTAGTTTAAATGGTGAACAGGTAATTATTTATCTATTTTTTTTTATCTTTTGTTCATTTAGGCTAAGCTCTCTTATGCAATTAACTTGATAAACCTAGGGGTCTATCTATTTATCCTAACAGATATTTGAGAAGATATGCTCCGGCATGTACTTGGGAGAAATTTTACATAGAGTTCTATTCAGAATGGCTAAAGAAGCTGCCATTTTCGATGGTCAGGTCCCCCCAAAACTCAAGAATCAATTCATATTGAGGTATTTCTTGCTAGCTATACAGTTTATACTAATCTTTTTGTACAAAACACATGAAGTTTGCTTGTTTTCTTCTGTTGCCCGTCCTAGTTTGTCAGTTGATCAAGCTTGAGTATGATTCATGCATTAATGAGTTTTCATTGTTTATTTGGTACTTCACACAGTTATTTTGGGGTCATAGACACTCGTAATTATTATCAAGTTTAAATTGTCTATTTTCAACTTGCTTGCAAACGCGTTTTATCTCTCTAAAAATTAATGAACATTACTTATTCTTCTCTTGAAATTAAATAAAAAATTGCATGCAATATCTAAATTCTAATATTCTAGTACCCGATACTGACGGGTACAACAGAAACATGATAGAGCTAAAAATTGATGAAATATGCTAATTGATCAATAAATTTTCTGAGGAAGCATGATTATATTCAAATTATATTTGAGAACCCATGAACTCCAAATAATGAATATTTTGAAAAAAGAAACAAGAAAAGAAAAGAGTACTGGCAATGAGACAGATTTATTATTTGCCTGTTTCTTTGTATTCGAGAATGTGCTCTCATAACAGTTTTAAAAAAAATGGTAGGACACCTGAAATGTCTGCTATGCATCAAGACACATCCTCTGATTTGAGAGTGGTTGGTGACAAGTTGAAGGATATCTTAAACGTATTAGCTCTTTTCCATAATCAATACCTGTGAAGGAAAAAAGAAAGAGAATGAAAATGAAGGCCTTTTGGTTCATTTCACTTATTATGCCTCTTCTTAGTTTCTCTCATTTTCAGTTAATGTTATGTGGCTTATTATTTCTTCTACAATTATTTTTACGGTATCATTTCTTTGGTCATATCGCGTCGCAGCAAAGAGAATCTGTTTTGGTTAGGACTTAATTTTTCAGTAGTGTTCCTACGTAAGACAAAACAAAGAATAGTTTGTTTATCACCGTTGAATTATCACTTTTTCCCCAAGTCATGCTGCACGTAGGTACTTTATCTTGTAAATATTCTTTATGCAGTGTTATGCAGGTTCTAGAATTTACTTAAAGATGGAATTTTGTTTGCTTGTTGCAGGTCAGTCAAAGAAGTTATCTGCCATGGGATTCCAGATGCAAGGTTAGTGTTACATTAAGCACCGAACTAGTTCTCATTTGTATTTTATATAAGTCTCCTACCCACTTTGTATTTCATATAGGTCTCATTTGTATTTCATATAGGTTTCCTGCCCACTTTGTTTTTCTAATAAAAAATGTTTAGGCTGTGTGTCATTTTGTCACTTCTAATTGTTTTAGGAAATTAGAAGATGGCGATATTGTAAATGTTGATATTACTGTATATTACAAAGGGGTTCATGGTGAACCATTTTTGACATTGATCTATTTTATAATATTTTCACTTCTTGCAGATTTGATATTTAACTAGTGCATTGCTGATTATGCAGGTGATCTGAATGAAACCTTCTTTGTTGGTAATGTTGATAAAGCATCTCAACGGTTAGTCCAGTGCACATATGAGTATTTGGAGAAAGCAATATCAATTGGTAGGTTGAATTACTGTATGTTATGCCTTGAATACTTGATATATCTTAGGCTTTACCGTTTCACGAACATCAAACTTAGTGCCTTTGATTCCTGACTTGTGTCTTATTGTTTCAGGTTTATGAGCTGGTAGGTTTAACTTTATTTATCCTCTTTTGTAGGTGGAGTAGATCAAGAAATAGAAGATGAAGGCAATGAAGATCCAGACCTTACTGAAGATGAATTTTGAATTGCTATAGATGAATATTCTAGGAATCTTTTGTTGTTAACATTTTGAAACTTACTATATTGAAATGTATTAAACTTATGCACTTGAGGGAGAACATTTACTTTTATGGATATTATTAGCTTGTTGGACGAGTTATATTATTAATAGTTTCATTTTGTGATTTATTTAAATTTTAGTATTATATATATATATATATATATATATATATATATAT
>MU670053.1:222234-245383 GCA_026770625.1 Nicotiana glauca | reverse complement strand
TTTGGACATTTAGGAATTTCACCCTTCTTTGAAATTCTGGATCGTGCTATAGAGCTCAAGATAGAGATCTAATTTCCTTATTATATTCCATTTCTCAGATGAGTAATCCACGAGTGCAAAGCAGCGAAGAAGGAGTAACCCCGCCATTGAATATGAATTTAGGGGAGATTGCGCATGAGTTCGTAGGGAGGATGCGTCAAGTTGTGGAAGGATTGGAGGAATTTGTTGCAAAGGGAAGTGTCTTTGTCCCTGTTAATATCTCCGCATCACCTGAGAGTGCAGTGAGAGCATCTAAGAAATGAAAGAGGGCTGTTGGTGCTAATAAGCCGGAATGCTCAGTTTGCAAGAAACGTCACTTGGGGAGATGTTGGGTGACTCTCGAGATATGTTATGGTTGTGGAAAGAGGGGGCACAAGAAGTATAAATACCCTAGGTTGGGTACACCTATCGCGGTCTGCCCGGTAGGTGGGAAGGAACATTTAACATGTCGTGAGCATGCCCAACAACGTGTTTGGGGTGGTAGATAAAGGAAATTCCAAGGGCACGAACAGCAAACCAACACTTGAATGGGTACTCCCGCATTGGAAGCTTGGAGAAAGGACAAGGGTGAAGTCTATAGTGTATGCAAGGATGGCGATTATCAGGTCAGTGGGGCGAGTCAGTTTAGTGGACCTCGCCCCCATTGTGTGAAATATAGGAAATGTCATCCGGGAGTATGTTGCTATGGTACCAATGTGTGCTACAAGTGTAGTATGTTAGGTCACCTTCAAAGAGACTGCCATATATCCAGCCAGATCACAGGAAGGGGTGCAGCACAACTAGCTAGTTCTATGACCACTTCATCTATAGCGTCTTCGGGACATGTAGCAATCGAGGGTAATATTCGGAACTTGGGGGGACCAAATAGGTTCTATGCGATGAGGAAGCATCAGGAGTCGGAGTCTTTTCCGGGTGTGGCAACAAGTATATTGACTTTTCAGTCTCGTGGTGTATACGATCTTATTTATTTCAATTTCGATATGTCATACGTCAATCCTAGCATTACTGTGGAATTTGGGATAGAGTTAGGACGACCTTATAGTCCATTCTGTGTATCTACCCTTTGAGCGAGATGTATTACTCGTGAAGCTTCTTTATCTTATTTGCAACCTCCTGTGGAATTGAGTCTTATAATGATTTCCTGAATGGAGTCAGAATCCGAGGGTAACTAATTCTACTTGCTTTCCGAGACTCTCACTAAGGAACCATATCTTTTGAATTTCTTACAAGTCATTTTACTCAAAAATATAACATGTGTTCACTTGCACTTATGCATAACCCGTCATACAATTTGCCTATGTGGTACCAAATTCTGTGTAAAGCAGCCCGGTATTGTGATCCTTCTTGAGTCACTCTTTCCTCCCTAGTGTAGATGACTTCCATGGTTCAAATAACCACTATGCTCCTTCGTTAATATTGTCATAAGGTTTTTCCCTATCTAGTGACATGAGATCCTATCTCGGCTCCTATTATAGATGTGCATATCAGTTGAAGCGGGGCGGTTATCTATATAAGCTTCTGAGAAATTTGAGATCTTCACAAACCCCCCTACAAGAAGGCCTTTTCTTGTCCTATTGTAGAATGACTTTCGTTCTCACTTAAATTGTTCTGCAGTAAGTAACTCATTTTATTCCTATTATTGAAGTTGCCGTGAAGTGGCCAGGTATCGCAGCCATATAATTATGATAACAGGACCATGTCAATCTTCATCTCATAAGAAAAGAATTTATTCCCTCTCCAGCCGGTACCTGAAACCCCCTCTATATTTTTAATGAGTCCTGGCAATGTGGACTCAAACGCGAAAGGTTCGTATTTGGTGTTTCAAATTTGGCGCGTAGCATATTAATTTAAAAGACAAGTTGTCGTATCTTCATCATTTCTCGTATAGGATAAACTATCAAGAAGGGTTGAGCGGTTCAGAGTATACTAGCCTCACAAGCGCTTAACTTTTATTTCATTATCATTGGCTTATGGCGCAGGTTCCTTGTATCAATCAATATTAGGGATGTAATTCAACATTATACGTTGAAACCCCTATCTCATTCAAGGTGTAAGAGTATTCCCACTCTTGATAATTTGGTCTTCCCCACACTCCAGGAGTCGATCGGTGGTACGTACCTGGATATTCCTCCATGAATAATTTCTATTACCGATATGCTATCTAAACTTCATGCCTTATTGTTCCAACCAATGATTGTATCGCAACGATTAATCATGTCATCATAATCCGTAGTAAGTGTTATACCATATGGGCTCAAGCATGTCAAGGGGTAGCGTCATCCTTCAATCGACCAAATTGGGTAGGAACTCTATGGTTGTATTCATTCTAGACCTCTCAGAATAATGGTTAAAAGTCGCAAAATGTTTAAACTCAGGTGTCCGGCATAAGGATCCAGAGTTAAAGAAAGTGCTCAAGCTATTCTCAAGGTTTCTTCTAGGAAAATGCCCTGCAAATTGTTCCTAAGGGAAAAGTAGATGTAGTACACTTTAGAATTTAAAAAGGCCTTAAAAGAGATGTGTCAAGTTATGAGTATGATTTCCCCGTCTCGTATCGTTGCCCTTCATGATCCTGATGTTCCATGTATATGTGTTTAAAGAGGTGATTGGGAACCTTCGGTATATCATTCCGATAGAAATTATTGAAGGTGAAGTTAATGGATAGTTACGAGATATCTAGCTCTCATTCTTGTTATATGAGTTTGGAGGTTGGGATTTTTCCATAAATATGTTGTGGGAAAGCATGTAAGTCGATAAGTCCACCTTGAAGGCCGAAAGTGTCGGGGAAAGAAAATACTTTCGCTTGATCGTATAACAATTGGCTTTAATTTGAAAGGGTACCTTA
Organism: Nicotiana glauca; assembly: GCA_026770625.1. Taxonomy (NCBI): domain Eukaryota; kingdom Viridiplantae; phylum Streptophyta; class Magnoliopsida; order Solanales; family Solanaceae; genus Nicotiana; species Nicotiana glauca. The sequence continues at coordinate 242,502 of MU670053.1, read as the reverse complement.
TGGGTGTTGTGATTTAAAAATGTGCAATCCATGCCCAGGTATCATCGTGATAGCGTGGTGCTTATAATATTGAGGTTCTTGTTATTGATATATACATTATGGTAATTTGTCGAGTTGTGAATGTGTTTTTAGAATGGTTTTGGTGGTTCTCTGAGCAGGTGGATAGGCCGAGTTACAAAGGAGACTCTGCCAAAATTTCTAAAGAATTTTGGAGTTAGTCAAAATTTAGGGACTTGAGGTAGGTCAGAAAAGAGGTGTGTGATGTTAAAGTGTTTANTTCGCTAAGTAATCTAGGATTTCGTGGTGCCACGTAGGCTAATTATTATATTTTATGTGCTATTAACATGGTGTACATCAATTATACTTGGTAAATATGAGTATAAGTCTTATGGTAAGTGATATTAGGTCCAAATGGAAGCCTAAGTGTATGCCAAATGGGAAAAATTTTCGTAATATGCAACAATTTCAAATGGATTCGCACAAGGCTCCATTTTAAACGAGCATATATAAATATGTATGAGGTTTTATATGGTAAATAGCATATCAAATGAAAGGTCTTTGAGTCTAGTTTCCAACGCTTCAAACCGTTCATCATTTGGACATTCCTACGCAAAGTTATGATCAAATTACAAAAGGTTGGAAAATGCTGTCTTGTGTCAAATCTGCGACCGCATTTCCTATCGCATTTTTAACTCTGCGGTCGCATTTCTGTCGAAGATTGAACCAGAGTAGCCCAGTTTTGGGTACCGATTTTGCGGTTCATTCTGCGGCCCGCATGTTCATTATGCGGTCCATTCTTCTATAGCAGAATCGACCTTGCAGGGTTAATTTTTCTATTTTTATAACCCGACCCCATGTCGATAAATTACACCCTACCCTTCATTTTAGGCCTATTTTCTGATACATTTAGAGAGAGAAAGGGGGTCCTAGAGGGAGAAGGGGTTCTTCATCAATATTTCTCCTAAAGATCTTGCTTAAACCTTGAAGATTTGTCAAGAAGGGCACCTAGGTCATCTTCCCAAAAGGTAAGAGTCTATAATCCAAGCTCTTAACTTCTAAATACAACTAGGATAGACCATTAGAAGGGTAATTGATGAGGGTAGTAGTTGATATCTTTCATGCATGAGTTCTTAAAAGTATTTTGTTAGGTCTTGGGCTAAGGATGGGATGAGGGATGGTAGGATCTTTCACAAAATGGTTTTAAAAGCATAACACCCACTTAGTGTTTGAAAATATGCTCAAATGAACTAGAAATATGATCACCTCTCTAATTTGTGGTCCGATTTGTCATGTTCCTAAGAGATTGGCGTTTCTAAGAGTCTCGGAGTATAGTAGGACTTAAGAAAAGCTCAATCGAGGTATGTAGGCTAAAATTTCTCTCTCGAAAGTGAATTCCATATTTGTTTGTAAGTTTAAGTGTGCTTTACCTACCGAAATTGTATAGTCCTGAGTCGCCTCTTAAAAGAAGTTTAGCTTGCTAATTTGGTGAAAAGAATTGCTCTGTTTAATGCTCCTAGTTGCTATTGTGTATATTAAATGATTTGGTTGATTGTGTCTACTTGGTCTACTTGTTGATCAGATGTAATGACATATGGAAATGAATCGAATAAGGAAGTGTGAATCAAATATAAAATAAGTCTCAAATCTTATGAACTAATTTCCAAAAGTAGAATGACCTAAAGGTCTTGTACTCAAACTATGCCCATAAGTGGCTGTTTTATATAATGCTTTGCCTTATAGATACGCTCAATGTGTAATATAATTGTTGGTTGGTATATTCCTCTTTGGGAAGAGTCCTTTATGATTGATGATTCTATTTCTGTTCAATTTGAAAATACATGACTTTCGGAATATTTGGTACATGGATATTGGTTGGTGATCTTTGGAAATAAAGGGATGAAAATGTGAGAAAACGAATACGGGCACCGTGCCAGGAATAAAGAATCTTGTGAATGGCCAAACGAGCCAAGGAAATACTCTTGTTGTTGGTGACTGGAAATACTAATAGGAATCTATAAATTTTGAAGGATATTGAGGTAAGCGTGGTTGCGTTTATGATATATTCGTATACTCGTATTTATAGTACAATTATTTGCCATACTAAATTGAATCAAATATGTTTTCGGGAGTATCTTTAGCAACACCGAGGAAGGGTGGGTCATAAGGCTCATTCCTGAAACTACACGTGTCAGTGTAGGAGTGTATCGTGCTTATTCCCCTTAACTGGGATCATCTTGGCAACATTGAAATTTGGTAATGCCTACCCACACGGCATATGTGGGAAGGCAGCTTAGCCGATCGGGCCGTGATCGGACGCCATGCCGCACACATGGTGGTATAGTGCTGGAAATCAATAAATCTGGAAATTTGATACTTGGGAAATTAAAAACTAGAAATTTGTGATTTGGTATATGTCTCTAAAAGGGATGACTTAGCCGATCGTGTCGTGATTGGACTCCGTGCTAACAAAGACGGTGGTAAAACTTATATCGGTGCTAGAGATCTCCCAACCAAACAAAAATTATATATATTATTTTCATAAAGTAGAGGACTAACATGTTTTAAAATTGGGTGTTAGAATATTGTTGATCTTGACTTATTGTTTGTGGATTCATTGCTTGTATGGATATTCTACTATGAAATAGGACTTTTAGCCTTACATACTAGTGCTATTCGACGGCACTAATGTCCCTTTTGCCGGGGGCGCTACAATCGTGTTATGATTGTAGGTGATTCTGTTGCAGATACTTCAGCCCACCAGCAGTAGCACCTCCTCTACTTTCCGTAAGCTGTATTGGTGAGCCCCACTCCACTTCGGTGTCATTTTGTATATCGTTTGTCATTTTCTCATTACATTTTGAGGTATAACCGGAGCCTTGTTGCAGGCATTTCTCTATTGCTCTAATCTTGTATTTAGAGGCTCCGTAGACTATTGTGGGTGGTGGTTGATGTTGGGAGTCCGGGCTAGAAGTGTTGTTACTTGATAAGCATGTTTTTAATTAAACTTGTAATATTTTTGAAAACTAAGTGAAGTAATTAGCGGGAATGAAATGAAGGATTCTAACGACAGATTTCTTAGCCTTTTATTAAATGGGATAATATTCCCTTTTTATATATAAATTAGTTTGGGTAGAATGAAACATAGCATGTTTGCTCAGTCGGGTTTACTCGGTTGAGCGCCGATTGCGCTCCTCAGATTTTGGTGCGTGACAAATAGGTAGAACCTGGATCAAATAATATAGAAGCATCTCTACGCAGAAGGAAATAATCATGTGATGATGGTATCTGAGGCCAATGCATCTGGCCTAGCCGGAAGGGCATAAAATCTGGCTGGAGCACCGGCTGGCTGGCCTCCACCTGATTGAGCATTGTTGGCCGACCTCTCCCTTCCTGGCCTCCATCTCTAGGATGGCCCCTACCAGTCTGCCCTACTTCTAGGTGGCTGGGTAACTGGTACTGAAATCATGGGCTACTGACCCAGTTGTACTGCCTTGCTCCAAAGCCCGGGGAACTATCTCCTCATATGACGAGGGTCTCCGCACTCAAAACAACCCCGTGGTGCAGCGATCTGCTACCCTGTTGGCTGACACTAATGGTCTGTAGACCTACTGGAAGAAGCCTGAATAGCCAATGAACGGTATGAACTCTCTGGTATAGCACTAAAATAGGAATCAGAAGAACCCTGAGGACCTGAATACCCACCGGAGGAACCCTGAATAGCTGGTGAGAGGTAAGAACTCTTTGGTATGGAGATAAAATACGGCCGCGTTATAGCACCCCCAGCAGGTTGTGGTGTTGAATATGTGGGCCTGCTGGGCTGACCCCTCCTAAACTGACCTCTACCCTAGCTGGGGCACCTCTGAACTCTCTGGAGAATCTAGCCCTCTTATCCTGCTGCATCTTCTCCCTACCCTTCAGATGGTAGCCCTCAATCCTCCGAACAATATCCACTACTAACTAATAAGGAGTCCCCATTTTCTCCTTTTAGGCCATGTTGGCCCTGATGCCAGAATGCAATTCTGCAACAAAACTCCGCACCCTCTCTGCATCAGTAGGAAGTATCATCTGTGCATGGCAGGATAACTCAAAAAACCTTGCCTCATAATCAGTCACAGATATCTAACCATGCTCAAGCTTCTCAAATTGATACCGCAACTCTTCACTGTCATAGGGTGGAATATACCTGTCCAAAAATAATTGCATGAACTGACCCCAAGTGATAGGAGGAGAACCTGTGGGTCTACCAAGAATATAATACTTCCACCATCTACGGGCCCTGCCCTTTTGCTGAAAAGTAGTGAAGTCAACCCCATATGACTCCAATATCCTCATGTTGTGCAGTCTGTCCCTGCACCTATAAAAGAAATACTGAGCATCCTCATGACGTTCACCCCTAAAGACAGGACGGTGAAGTCTAGTCCATCTATCCAACATCTTTTGTGGGTCTCCATCCGTAACTGGTCTGGGCTTGGGCACCACCGCAGCAACTGGCTGAGCCCCATCCACGGGTAGTGCACCTGGAGTCTGATACACTACAACTACATGACCATGAGCCTGAGCAGTAAGGGTCTGTGCTCCCCCTCCTACCTATGATGTAGCTAGATCTGCTGGAAATAAACCAGTCCAAGTCACGGTTTCCATGAACCGAATCATACGGCCCATGAACTCCTGGAAACCCGGTGCCGTCATAGAGTCCGTCGGGGTTGGCTTTATTGCGGGCACTTCACCCTGTTTCTCAATAATAGGATTTCCCGCAGGGTCTACTGGTGGTGCTACTAGAACAGCTCTGGGACATCCCCATCCCCTACCTCGGGCCGGTGCCCTCCCCCGGCCTCTGCCTTGGCCTCTACTAACAGAAGGAGCAGCCCCTCACAGGTTTGGAACATTTGCCATATGTGTCCTCACCATCTGTGAGAGATTAGAAGTGAGAAATTTAGTGTACTATCCACTACACAATAGGAAATGAATAAAGAGTAGTTTCCTAACACCCTATAGCCTTTCAAAGATAAATACAGACGTCTCTATACCGATCCACAAGACTCTATTAGGTTCGCCCATGACTTGTTAGACCTACGTAAACCTAGTGCTCTGATACAATGTTGTGAAGAACCAACTTCCATTATAGGCCGTGATGGTCCCCAACATCATCGTCAAGTAATCCAATGTGGAAAAATCGATAAGTGTTCATTTTACTTTACCAAAACAGATACCACAATTTCTAAATTTGAAGTTAAAACATGTGATAATCAGTAATGTACCAAAATAATTATACAATTCCCCAAAGAAATGTCTACTAATGTGTGTGCCAAGACCTGGTGTCAAAAGTTGTTGGCAACTAGTAGAATATACAAAAGAATAAACCTATACTATTGTCTGAAATAGAATAGAAAGTAAAAATAAGAAAAGACTCCATCAAGCTACTGATCAGCACAGGAAGGGAGCAGCTCACCATGGAAGTCTCGGACTATGATCAGGGGCACACACTAGACTGATAGCCAGATGTACATGCCTCAGATACTGTACAATTAAGTATGAAAGCATAGTATGAGAACATAAACAATATGTACCTAGTAAGTATCCCGTCTAATCTCGAAGAAGTAGAGACAAGATGTCGACTTGATACTTACTAGGGTCAAATAATATAATATGGTGTTATGCTAAGCATGAAGGTCACAAATAAATTATAGTTGTAATCAGAATTACTATATCACGTCCTTAATAATATCACAGTTCGCCATTTACATTTCAACACATTGAACATGTAAGTCATCAATAATAATTCACAGAGATATCATGCGCACATTATGCTGAGGTCGGCATCCCAATCCAATAGAAAAGAAACTGTGCACTGCCGAGGCGATTAGCCCGATCCAAAAATATCAATTATCATCCGAAAAACACATAAAGGCACATTTATATTCAAACTAATACATACAAGTGTTCAACAAGTACATACATTCACTTATGTTCATTTCCAATTCTCTGGCATATCCTAAGTGATCACATTAGCAAGAAAACATATAAACATTCACAAATATAGCGAGATACGGGACCTTAACTACTCAGACAATTAATATAATAGTAGCTACGCAAGGACTCTAGTCACGTAGTGCGTACATAGCCCTCGCATTTAGTAGCAAATTATACAATTATTACTCCTATGGGGACAATTCCCTCTTACAAGGTTAGAAAGGAGACTCACCATGCTCCAAAGTGTACTTCCAATACCCAGAATGAGCCCAAACTCTCAATTTGGAGCCGGACAATCCAAAACTAGTTAAACGAGGTAGGAACTAGTCAATACAAGCTCAAGAGTACGCATTTTAATTGCTAAAGTAATTTCCCAATCCTAAACACAAGTTTCCTAAAATCCGACCCCGAGACCATGTGCCGGGATTCGTAACTTTTCGAAGAAAGTTATTCTTTATAACCTAAATATCAATAATATATGATTTATAATGGATTTTTTTTAACAAGTTTCGTGTTTAAATTTAACTTTTATCAAAACCCCGGGTTTTGCTCTTACCCCATGATTTTTCCTTAATCTTTATGCGTTAATCTACCCAATATTCAAGTAATAAACTTAGAAATAAGGGGGATTGTGACGACCCGGCCCGTTGTCACATGAGTTAGCACCCTGTTTCCCCCAGCTTATGTTTCTCTATGCTTCGTTATCAGTATTTAATGTGATCGAGTGGACTTAGTCTCTTTAAGGAAGGCTTATTTTGGAAAAAAAAAATCAACTGGATGTTGACCTATGAGTTAGATGTCTCAGATGGGAATTCAGGTGATTTGGTTGGCTTCGAGGGATGATTTTTTTGACTTACGAGTGTGATAGGAATTGATTTTGGAGGTCCGATGTAGAATTAGGCTTGAATTGGCGAAGTTAGTATTTTGGCGAATTCCGGTTGATAGGTGAGAATTTGATTTGATGGTCGGAATGGAATTTTGAGAGTTACTACAACTTCATTAGGTTATTTTGGATGCATGTGCAAAATTTCAGATCATTCGAAGGTGTTTTGATCCTGTTTTTGATCAAATGCGTAATTCAGAAGTTTTAGAAGAACTTAAGCTTGAATACGATGTAATTTGATGGTTTTGGTGTTATTTGTGGTTCTTTGATGATTGGAGCAAGTTTGAATGATGTTTTCGGATGGGTTGGAACTTTTGGTTAAGGTCCCATGGGCCTCGGGGTGATTTCGGATGGTCAATCGGACCAATTCCAACCTTTGGTAGTTGCAGATTTCAGCTGAAGAGTTGTATACATTTTTTTGTTCTTTGCGATCAGGAGGCCCATTGCGATAACATAGAAGGTTTTGGGAATCTGTTCTGATTACTCATTGCGATCGCGGAGAAGGGTATGCGATCACATAGGTTGAGGTGGTTGCTCTTTGCGATCGCGTTTGGTGTACTGCGATCGTATGGTTTTAAATGGACGTGGGATCCTGAAGGGTATTTGTTCAATGCGATCGTATCAGGAGGAGTGAGTTCGCATAGGTCATTTTGGAGGCTTGGGAAAATTGTGTTGTTCGATCGCAGGGGCTTGGATGCGATCACATAGAGAAAATCTGGGCTGGACAGAAGAGTTTTAATAACATTTCATCCGCGAACCCAAGTCTATTTCCACCATTTTTAAGCAACCTTGAGAGCTCTTGGACAAAATTTGAAGGGGATTTCGACTAGGTGTTATTGGAGGTGAGTCCCTTGACCTTAATACAAGATTTAATGGTAGAATTAACATGGAAATTTTTGGAAATTCATAAAAAGAGGGTAAAGCTAGGGCTTGGAAAATTGATATTTCAAAGTAGAACTTGAGGGGTCAAATAGACTCCGATTTTGGTAATTTTGATATGTATAGACTCGTGGCGAAATAAGAAATCTGGTGATGTTAATTTTTTGATTTTTCGAGAAGTGGGCCCAGGGCTCGGGTTTTGTAAATTTCGTGATTTTCCATATTTTTCAAGTCTTTTCGATTGGGTTATGTTCCCTTGGCTTATTGTAGCATAATAATTGTGGTTTTGATCAGATTGGACACTCGAGAAGGTTAATTTGCAAGGCAAGGGTATAGCGAGCTAGGACTTTGGCCAACTTGAGGTGAGTAATGGTTATAAATGATGTTATGAGGGTTTGAAACCCCGGATTTGCACAACGTAGTGCTATGTTGGGGTGAGACACACGCTGCATGATGAGCGTGGGATCCATTACTGCTGGGGATTCGGACTTGGTCCATCCCGATTGATGACTCTACTTTATTTTGACTGAGCCTTAATCAACATCATTGTATTCTGGGCTAGTTGCCATGTTTGGGGCCGTGTGCCGACCTGTAGAACCCTTAGGGGAAATTGTACATGATTGACCTCACTTAACTTTTTAAAATCGTACCTTCAGTCATGTTCTTAACTGTTAATATAATATGAATCGTCTTTAAAAATTGACGAATCAAAATAAGAATAATTTGTGGGCTGGAAATCCCTATCTTATCTTAGTATGCCTCAAGAGGCTAAGTTTATATTGACTGAAAGGGGTTGGGAACCCGATAGTGAGGGTATTTTATATGTTATGGATCAAGCTGCACGCCGCAGCAGTATATTTATATGGATCGGACTGCACGCCGTAGTAGTATAGCGCTTGGGCTGTAGGAGCCCCTCCGGAGTCTGCACACCCCCAATGAGTGCAATCAACTATTATTGTGGGATCGGGCTGCACGCCACAACAATATATATATATAAATGGATTGGGCTGCATGCCACAGCAGTATGTTATATGGATCGGGCTACCCGCCGCAGCGGTATAATTATGATTTCGGTTATTGTGAGAAATAAATGAGTTGAGTACTCGCTTAAAGGATTCTTACCTAACTTTTTCATTTAGTTGTTATTTAAATGTTCTTACTGTTTTGATATAGAACCGCTTAGTGCTCTTTACGAGATTTCTTTCCGTCAGTCATTATTTATTGCTATTACTCACTGAGTTGGAGTACTCACTTTACTCCCTGCACCATGTGTGCAGATACAGGTATTCCGGAGGTGTAGATTGAGCTATTGCTGCTATTCAGATCTCATCGGAGTCATCGAGGTAGCTGCATGGTGTCCGCAAACCCAATTTCTCCCTCTATCCTATTTAATTTCAGCATTTTAGGCTATCTTCTGTTCAGGCTGTTCCTCAGACTTGAATTAGAGGCTCTTGACTCGTGACACCAGATCGGTGGGATTTATAGTGATATTTCTTATTTTCCGTGCATGTTATCGGTTTTTTCAGATTTATAACCATGTTAATTTGGTATATAAACTATGTTAATTGGTAATTAACTCTATACGAGGGTTGAGAGTGTCGAATTGGTCAGGCTTGCCTAACATTGTGTTCGGCGCCATTACGACCGGGGTTGGGGTCGTGACAGGGATGAACTTACCTCAAGATGGTAGGTGGAAATCTTCTCTTAAGAGCTCCAAAATTGCCCAATACACGAGTGTAAAGTGGGCAAAAATCATTGGAGCCCATACTAAATGAAGCTCACTGCTTTAGCGATTTTCGTATCTGCAGTTAGGGGACCGCATCTGCGAAGGGGTGGCCACATCTGCAAAATTAGCTAAGAGGGCTGCTACCGCTTCTGTGGTCTTAAAGCCGCTTCTGTGCAGTCCCTTTTACTACTTTGGCTTGGCCTGCCTTGGCTGCATTTGCGAGAGAACAAATTCTTCTGTGGTCTCGCACCTGCGGTTGACCAACCGTAGGTGCAGTTATGACAACAACCTGAAGCTTCAGCTCATCCCAAATTTTGCAACTTCACTCGAGCCTCGTGAGACTGATGCTCGGGGCTCCCAGACACTGCCCGAACATACCGACAAGTTTGAAATCATGAAACAGACTTGCTTGAACCTTCGGAATGCCCGAAACAATGCTAAATCTAAGAATCGCCTTCTAAAACCAATTGCATCCGACTTATGAACTTCAAGTTCTTAATTCACTCCTAATGTGCAGAAACGTACTTATACTACTCAGATTGATACCAAATTTTGTGGGAAAGTCTTAAATGTTATATTGGACCTGTATTGGGCTCCGGAAAACAAACGAACTCGACACCAACACGATCAATCATTATTTAGTTTTCTTTAAATCCTTAGAATTTCAATTTAACAATTTCTAATAAAAATTCATTACTCGGGCTAGGTACCTCGTAATTCTATTCCGGGCATACGCCCAGGTCCCATATTTTCCTACGGACCCTTCGGGACCGTCAAAACACAAATCTGGGTCCATTTTCTAAAAACGTTGACCAAAATCAAACTTAGCATTTTTGGAAAATCTAAAGGAATCAAGTTAGCCTATTTCAACCCAAACTCTTCAAAATCCCAAACCAACCATCCCCGCAGGTCGTAAATTAGTTAAAGCAAGCACATAAATTTTTATTTAGGGGGATGGGGTTATATAAAGAAAAACTACCAGTCAGGTCATTACATAACGGAATCGACAGAATTCAGTTCCGAGGCTGTCTTTACACTATTCCGACTACGGTGCAAATTCTAAAACTTAAACTCTCATTTAGGGACTAAGTGTCCCAAAAATCTCCGAAACTCCGAATAAATCCTCCAGGCAACTCACAAAAACAGAATCAAACAGGGAAAATACAGTTAATAGGGGATCGGGGCGTTAATTCTTAAAACGACCGGCAAGGTTGTTACACAAATTTATTTTATTTAACTATACAATTATTATAAATAATTATAAATTATAAGCATAATCTTTACACAAACTTATATTAACTGTAATTACTTTTAATAGATTATCATAGCATCTATCTAAGTAAAATTTCTAATTATATTTCAGTATATGAGTAATTTCACACAAACACAAACACACATGCACTATATTGTAATTGATGATCAATCTTATACATTACTACGTACAAATAATTTATCAATTGATAAACCAATATAATATTATTCTATTTTAGGTCGAGACGTTTTATTTTTTATATTAATCGAAATATAGGTCTAAAAGTTTTATTTTTAATATCCATCGATGCATCTAAATAAGTTATAAGTCGATGAACTAATTGACAAATAGATATATTGATGATAAATTATATATACTAATTAGGATCTTCAGAAGTGATCTATCACTAAAAGAAACCCGATCTTGTGTTCCTAGCGCTTCATGAGCTGATATATATACGGCTATACCTATATATTTATATAAGGCCCCGTGAAATCCCTACTCGAAAACCCGGATCCCGTGGTGCCAAATTAGGAGCATGTGTCAGCAATTCATAAATATACTTCGCGGAGACCTTGCTCGCCGCGGAGCGGACCTTTTTGGATTGAATAATGCATTAAAAAGTCAAGAATAAGTTTCCAGAAAATTGCAAGAAATGCGGTCCAGAATGCAGTCGCAAATTAGGAATGCGGACCGCATATATGCCGCAGTGTGAGTCAAAATGTTGGTTAAAATTGAAGTCAGTTATGCGGTCAAAATGCGGTCGCATAATCGAAATGCGGACCGCATAGTCGTCGCATATTTTCCTTTGAATTTTGTGAGGGTTAGTTCTGCGGTACACTTTGCGACCGCAGAACATGAATGTGGACCACATTCTTACCATAGACTCAGTCAGAGTGTCCAGTTTCTGGGGTGCATTTTGCGGTCCATTATGCGGACCGCATGTTTACTCTGCGATCGCATTTGACTCGGGGCTCCAATTTTCTAATTTTTAACCCGACTTCCATATCGATATATCTTGTGTTATAGCTCATTTTAAGCATTCTTCTGAGCATTTCTAGAGGGAGAGAGAGGTTTATTAGAGAGGTAATGTCTCCCCATCAAATTACTCCATAAGATATGGCTAAATCCTTGAAGAAAATCAAGTAGAGACCCCTAGACCTTCATCTCAAGAGGTAATACTTCATCACCCCAACTCTTGTTTGTTTTATTCTCATATATAAGGGGTTACTAATGAGGTTATTCATGGGTATAACAATGGATTCCTTGCATGCATGTTAAAACTTAGAGTAGTGGGAGGTGGTGAATTAAAGAGGGGTATAAAGTGATATAAATTGCTCTAAAAAAGGGGCCTAAGATCATATTGCACCTCAAGGGTTTGTCAATATGATTGAACCAAGCTAGAGTCTCAATCTCATCTCTAATTCTCGATCTAATTTGTAATTTTTACTCAATAGATCAAAGTGCTAAGAGTTCCGAAAATTTGTAAAAGAGTAAGGAAAAGCTTTATTGAGGTATGTATTGCTAACTTTAACCTTTGTAAAATCGCCTTGTTTGGTGTCCGAATACTTGGTATGTGATATCTCCATGAATTAGTTGTGAAGTTAAACTCTTGTGAGCAGGATGTATTTACTTGTGTGAACTATTTGTGAATTCATGTAAATATTGTGCCTTATGCGTTGTTGGTTAAAACATCCGATATGATTGTGCAAGTAAATTGCAATAAACTAAGTTGTGATTGCGAATGTGTTATGTGGAAAGGACTGTGGAATAAATGATAGAGAGGAATCGTAATTGATGATATTGAAATAACTATGATAACATCCCTTGTGGATAGTCGTGGAAAACTATTGTTTTGATCTAAATGGTATAACGGGCTGTTGAAAAATATGGAAATGGTATGGATAGTCACCTAAACCTTTTGTGAGTTGTGTTACTATTGTTATTGGGATTTGTGGTTGTTGTTCTTAAAACTTATTGTGTTTATCCTTGTAAATTATTATTGCTGTGGTATTGTTTGTGAATTGTGATTGCTAGGTGGGATCGGGTTGAGCACCGCAACACGAAGTATAAGGTGTGGGTTGTGGTAATAAGGGTTAAAAGTGATCGATATCACTATTGAAATGAAATATGAGAACGTTGTGAAATTGAAAATATGGAAATGATGATGGGGAAAGGAGAGTTTGTTAACTTGATTGCCTTGATTGTCTTCCTTGTGTGTACTCAATTGTTGCTTCCTTCTATTGTTTATTACTTGTGTATGGCTTGAGGTTACTCAGGGTAAGGTTTGTTATACGTACTAGTACAATTCAAATGTACTGACGTCCCTTTTGCCGGGGGCGCTACATTCATGTTATGATTGTTGGTGGATCCGCAGCAGGTACTCCAATCCACCGATCGTAGCTTCCCCTACGTCTTTCATCAGATTTTGGTGAGCCCCATTCCTCTCGGGGCCCTACGTGGCTCAGGGCGCTTGTGTCCGATGTTTTATTTTGATTTTGTATAAGGTATAGCCGGAGCATTGTTACCGGCGAATACTGTATTATCCGGTTGTACTTTTAGAGGCTCCGTAGACAGTGGATGTGGGTTATAAGTTTATGTAAATCCGTGTTTCCTTTGTTGGGCAATGAATTGGTAATTTCACTAACTAAATTGTATGTATGTATGTTTTGCAAAAAGGGTGTTCTAAATTAATTGTTTGTCCAGTTCTTGGAATATTTAGTAAGTAAGACATGAGGCAACACGTGGGGTAGGAGAGGCACCCCGGTCCACTCGGCTGGGGCTACCCGATCGGGCACCGGTCATGTCCCTCGAACTTGGGACGTGACACAATATATATATATATATATATATATATATATACACACACACACACACACACATACACACACACTTCATTGTAATACTTTAACTATATATATAGCTTGTTATAGTATACGTTCGTGTGTGTATATATATATAACACAAACATTTCATTGTGCTACTTTAACTACATATATAACATGTTATATTATATATTAGTGTATTCACTATTTGTATTACAATATATATACACACACACACACACACACATATGTCAAAGATGTTCATGTCACGATCCCAAAATGGACCCAGTCATGATGGCGCCTATTGTAAAACTAGGCTAGCCGACACAAACCTCAAACCAACCAGAAATTTATAATAAGTCATTTTAAAACCATTAATTAACTAAAATACCATAATACTAGTTAAAATAAACAGTGCGGAAACATAACACAGCTTGACATCGAGGTGTCACTAGTCATGAACAACTACAACTCGTCTAGGAATATGAAAAGACAACATAGTCTGAAAACAAAGTCTAATACAAAGCTGAATAAGATAGGAAGGAGAAGCACTGGGCTGCGAATGCCAAGTAGCTACCTAGTCAACTCCGGAAAGCCTGCTGAACGACTGCTCAGCACTCGCTATCGCGACCCGGGACTCCTAGATATGCACACAAGTTGTAAGGAGCAATGTGAGTACGCCAACTAAGTAAGTAATACAAGTAAAGGCAGTTGAGCAATAATAAAACATGTAAACCACGTCATCAAGCTACAACAAAAACAATACAAGTCCAGAACAATACAGTAAAGCAATAAAACTCGTAAAAACAACTCAGTTCAGTAAAACCTTTTTAAAACACCTTTCAATAGTTTCAAATGAGTGATAACTACAGTGAGTAAAAGGATAGAAACGTAAATAGTCCCTCGAGCAAAACATGTACTAGAATCACTCCTCGGGCAAAATATCAACAAAACCAGCCCCTTGGGCCACCTCACAATCACTCATAATCAGCCCTTTGGGCAACAATCATGAAACAACAATAGCCCCTCGGGCAACATCACATCTCACACTGGGTAGCCGCGCTCACTGGGATTGTTCAGACTATGGAGGGGCTTTTACAGCCCAAGCGCTATCACAAGCCATGTATGTCATAAAAATCAGTCCCTCGGCCTCTCATATATCAGAATATGTACACATGCTACGGCGTGCAGCCCAATCCCATAATATCCTCACAATACAGGCCCTTGGCCTTACTCAGTCAGAAATCTCTCAAGCTCCTCAAGTGATAGTAAAACTTGATGCTCAACCCAAAATATTATTTAAAATATCAAACAGAGTAAATGCAACTGAGTTATGAAAATAGTAGAATACATCATGACTAAGTACAAATATGAAGTCAAAATTATGAGGAATGGTACTATAAAGCCCCTAAGGGTCCAAAACAGTTGGCACGAGGCCCCAAATATGGAATTCAACCCAGAATATGATAATAATTTCCAAAACACAATAATTTCAAATAGGTTTTATTAAAATATGCGGCTTAACAGTCGTACGGGATGGACCAAGTCATAATCCCCAATGATTCACGACCCCATGATCTTCATCTAACGTGTGCATCACCTCAAAGTAGCACAACGATGTGATATCCGGAGTTTTATACCCTCGGAAAATATTTAAAATTATTACTTACCTCATTCTGGTCCAATTTCTAGCCCGCGATGCCTTTACCTCTCGACTCGACCTCTATATTCTCCAAATCTAGCCAAAAAATAGTACCATACCATTAATACACTCTAAAGCAACAAAGCCGAAGCGAAAATAACCAATTTACATAAAACAATCCCAAAATTAGTCAAACTCGACCCCTGGCCCACGTCTCGAATTCTAATAAAAATCACAAAACTGGAATCCTTACACTCTTAGGAGTTCATACATAACAAATACATCAAAATCTTACCACAAATGGCTCCTCCAATCCCCAAATCGAAGTCTCCAATTTCAAGCCTAATCAGTAAGAAAATGCCATAGAATCATGTTTTAGTTCCAAGAATCTTACCTACACGAAGTTCCCTTGAAGTCACTCTTCAAAATCCCCAAAATATATTTAATCCCGGATAAAAATGGTGAAAAATACCCAATTTTTGCGAAGGGGGACTAATATACTTTTTGGCCCAGGGATTCCGCACCTACCACCCTTTTCCCGCTTTTGCAATACCGCTTATTGTTGATACCCAATTTTTACTTATATAATTTTCATATACAAAATACTCTAAAAATAGCATATATGCATATATAATCATAGTTAAGTGTTTTGGAATTTTTCCTAATTTTTAAAGATTTTCAAATCAGTTTATTGTCCATTTTTAGCAGTACCAAATCAATAATTATTCCCAAAACTATCAATTTTGGTGAATAATTTATTTTATTCTCATATTTACACCAAAATTAATCAAGGGAATTTTTGTATATTTTTTACAAAATTATTTGGTATTTAAAAGACTAAATTGCATATAATTACAATTATAGCCTATTTTAAAATTAATAGCATTTCTATAATTATAAAATTGTTTTTAATATTTTTAATTAATATTTATGCATTATTAGTTGGTTCAGTACTTTTAATTTGTTTTTAAAATCTTTTTTTACCATTTTTATAAAATAAAAGGGACAAAACTGACTATTTAAAAACTGGCCTCATTTAGTTTCAATTGCAGCCCATTTTTTATTTCGATTATAGCCACATTAACCCCCCTAATTGACCCAATTTGAATCCCAACTGGGCCAACCCAATGCCATAACCCTTGACCCATTCAACTACCCGACCCAAGGCTCCTTTAATCCAGACCGTTGATCAATCTGATCAATGGTCACGATCTCCGCTTTCCATTTTTAATTCCCCAAACCTTACCCTAATCCTTATTTCTATTTAGCCAGCCACCTTTGAATACTCTCCACTCTCAAACTCTCTCGAAGGTTCTTCGGAACCCTAGCCGTCTCCGACCCCTTTTCACCAGAATCTATGGCTTCTCAAGCCACGGATGGTCTATACTCACTCCTCTCCACCATTAGACCATGGTTGTTTGAAGTTATGAGGCCTGACCTTCACGATTCCCTCTCCGATCTTCTCCGATCTTTGATTCCATGGTTTCTCCGGCCATGCTCCGGCACATTCAAGACTCAGGAGCTTGATTCTTGACCTTTCCGACTCAGGATCAGACCTGTCTCCAAGCCTTTCTCATTTCTAGGGTTCTATGAAACCTTAAGCCATTCGAGGATCTTTCACCGTTATTTTTTTAGATCTGTACTATTTCTATGCTTTTCTTGCCGTCTAGAGTGTTTTCCCCAAAAGCTTTTGTCAAAATACGTTTTGAGGGTTTCTGAAAGGATTTTTGAAAAAAAATCTTTCTGATTCTTTTTCTTCTTTTCTTTATATGTGTTTGTTTATACTTTGTTTGTATGATTTCTTTTATTTTTATGCATGTATTGTCTTTTACCTCTTCTTTTCTGCTCATGTTCATCTCTGCTATGTTTTCTGCTATATGTGCCTACCGTTAAGGCTACTTGATTTTTTGACTTTGTTTATGTTCTTACATACTTCACCTACTTGTGTTCAAGTTTTATTATTTCCTTCTTCTGAACACGTTTATGTTATGAGTTTCTCGAATATGTTCTTTATGATTTTTCTTCCTTTATTGTTCAAGCATGCTATCATGTCTATCTTGTTGAGACTCTGAAAACAAATGATCTGCTTTCCCACCTCCATATCTGATTCATTTTTTTTGAAACCCTGGGATTTGGGGTTTCCTCTTGACGACTTTGATTTCGAGTAAGGGTTCCACATTAGGACCCTAGACTCTCCGACTCACCATGAGTCTGCAGGTCGAACCTGTGTCTTTTGTCCATGTTTCTGAACTTCTCTTTGATTAAAATTCTCTTTTAAAATAACTTGACAGTCTCTTCTTGATTTACATGTTTGAGTGTTTATATATGAGAACTCTTCGTTCAAAAAGGTTTTTCCAACTACTAATTGGTTCCAGATTGCTTTAATTGTGTTCACCTGATTGTTACTGGTTTTTCCTAATTGAACCTTTCTTTACCCCATTTCCTGACTCGATTTATTTGAGTAAAAGTCTGAAGTTTTAATTTTTACTGGTTGATTCCCCTTCCTTTTTCTTTACAAACCATGTACTATTATTTTGTTGCCTTAAATAGCTTCTATGTACTTACCCCTCATTCAACTACTGGGAAAATATATTTTTAAAATCCCTTTCCATAATTGCTTTACCCGTTAAAGGGAGACTGATAAAAATGATATTTACTTACCTTTTCTTGCTTATTTGCTACACTATAAGAAGTGATCGACCCTTCTGCATTGGACAGAGGCTTTTAAGCTTTATGTTTTGAAAACCATACAAATCTCACACACACTTTCAATCATAATACCTTTTCAACACCTTCTACTCTCTACTGAGGCTTTTGTACTGCTTTGCAACTTTGCTTTTCAAGACTGCTGTTTTACTTACCTGTTTTTCCTAGAACTGGTATGTCTGATTTAATTTTTTGCCTCACCCCTATGTGTTTACTTTGTAGTTTCAGTACTCTTTTCCACTTTGTTGTTCATGTTCAGTAGTTAAATTATGTGTGTTTATTTCCTTGTATCTTTCTTCTATTATGAATCCCTATAACCCATTCCCCTATATGTATCTGAGGTAATGGTTTTGGCGTGGCAGTATTTAAATTGCTGCGCATATCTGAACCTGATCTTCAATAGGTCCTAACTCCTAATTTAAGCTGACAGGTTGGTCAGGGGTGTGCCAGCATCCTAATTGCTGGGCATGACCATTAGTTTGTCATGACTCTTACCTAATTCTCCTCTATTGCACTTACACTTACTCCTAGACCATAAGTTCTGCCCCGCTCCTATGAGCCTTGCTTTGGGACCTTGAGTTCCTTCTGAACTTGGACATTTGAGGGATGGCCCTTTCACACTGCACTATAATCTAATTCTATGTCGATATTTGGGGTGTAAGCACTGCCGAGAGTCCACTTGAGACTCTTGGAAACTTTGACACATCCCAAGTAAGAGAAAGGCCTTGGGAATTTGATCTTTTGGAAGTTGGTTTATTTCATGTGTCACACTAGGAGTCTGAATTAGGCTCTCCTTGGTTGAAATTTTAATTTCTGATGTAATTTACTTTTTTCTGGGTTCATTCAAGTTTTAATAATTTGTAATAACTATGGGGTGTATAGTAAAATGAGGGAGGGTCTCTCTGGTTATGTATATGGGGTAGATATCAGGCTTTAGGTTTATTTCTGCAATCACAACATTTTCGTCTATGTATCTGCATTTAGAAATCCTACCTATAAGTCATTTCATTATGCATTTAGAAACCCTGCCTATAAGTCTTTTCATTATGCATTTAGAAATCATGTCTATAGGTTTATACATCTGCATATAGAAATCCTGCCTATAAGTTTATTCACATAGAAATCTTGCCTATAAGTTTATTCATTATTGCATATAGAAATCATGCCTATAAGTTTATTCATCTGCATATAGAAATCCTGCCTATAAGTTATTCATCTGCATTAGAAATCATGTCTATCAGTTTCTATACTTTTGTATATACACATTAGAAAAACAGTTAATAGGTTAAAATAATCAATTGCATCCTAGAAACCATGGTTATAGGACTCCTGCACTTACATAACCGTTTTAAATCAATAACGCTTAGAAGCCATGCCTATATAGGTAATTGTTTGAATCTGATTCGTCTACAAGTCTAAAATCAGTGGTTAAGTCGTTTAAAATCTGCAGAACTTTTGTTTATAAAACTAGTGGCCTTTCTTTAAAATCAGTATGCCTTTTGCAATGTTACATATCATGATTACAGGCCTCATCTAGGCAAACTTGTAGGTAATTAATCAACTTTACCAGTCTTTCATAATTACCACCAGCAGGCAGGTCTTATTCGGACTTCTTATCTAAAAATATGTGATAAATCTGCCACCCTTCCTACGTTAGGTTTAATTAAGGCCCTAACCAATACTTGTAAGTCGTGCTAAATAACTTGCTGCTTTGAATGAGGAGGTCTATTTGAGCCTTTTAAATTATTATGTGTTTCCCATAATCTGTCTTATGTGTTTTTGGTTATCGCTTTAGAATTGTATCCTTTTAAACCATATAAAACCCGCATCTCCCTTCCCTTTAGGACTAGTAGTCCCAAATACCTCCGGGACTGATAGAATTGGGACGGGTACTAGCATGCAATAAATAACAAATCCATTCCGCGCTTTAATACCTTAATAGGGTGGGAAAGTGTCACGACCCCTAACCCGGTCGTGATGGCGCCCAACACAACTGCTAGGCAAGCCCGGCCAATTTCACTCTCAACCCGAGCATAAGGCTCAAAACCATTTGTTTGAAAATAATTAACGACATGGAAATCAAATATATATAACTGATAGATAGACATAATCCGAAAAATCCACCATACTAAACAACCTCACAAATACCTGGGGGTCATGAGTCTAGAGTCTCTACCAGAATAGCATAAATATACTGCAAAACAACATAGTCTGAAGTACGCGGAAAGTCAAATAACAGAAAATAGGAGAGAAGTCGGGTCCTGCGGACGTCAGACAGCTACCTCGACAACTCCGTGTAAAAGCCTTGAAGATCAGCAATAAGCTCAGATAGCTCCTGGAGTACCTGAATCTGCACACAAGGTGCAGGGAGTAAAGTGAGTACTT